>JACEGR010006403.1:0-61227 GCA_014170235.1 Listronotus bonariensis | reverse complement strand
TGCTCTTAATCTTCCCTAGAACGAAGATATTTTTTGTTAACTTTGTTGTTAAATTAAAAAACAGTCAAGATTATTTAGAGAATTTATCATATTATAAATAATAAATGTTTTCAATACAAACGAGTTTTAAATTTATTTAATGTATATGTTTTTACTTTATGAAATTTTTAAAATCGTCTGTTAAAGGTATATTATGCCATTTTAGCCTAAGCTATTTTGTCATTTTATCTGACACCATGCATAAAATGACATACTTTCAGACATTATAAAAATACCCGGTATATTTTTTGTTTTATGCTGGATTAGGTGAACCTTGGCTTAAGCTATGACTAAGAATAAGGTATAAAGGTACTTTACAATTTGTTTTAATAAATCGCCTTATTATTTATTATTTTTAAAATATAGGCAAAAATTTATAAAGTATGTCATTTTAGGCCATTTATCCCTATATTATTATGTAATATTTTTTTATTTACGGTACAAAGTTTTTAATAAAGTGTAGAACAGTTAAAAAAATAATAATAAATAAAAATTTAAATGGGACGCCATGACTTTGTATTTAGACGTTTTATTTTAAATAAGCGGACTTTCCTCCTATGTAGTTTTCGATCTTTTTAGGTAGCGCTTTTTGGCATTTTATTAAATTTTGCACAAAATACACCCAGTTGCATTTTTTCTCCCTATGTATTATTTAATACATACATGGGCAACGGCCAGCCCGCTTTATGATTTGATTTGGCCCGCGACTGGACATTTCAAAAAATCTAATTAAAAAAATTAAATTACAACACTTAATCAAACTCACGGAATCAAGTAAGCAAGCAAGCCGAGTGGCGGCGATTGTTAAAGAGTGAGACACAACAAAAGATTATTTCGTTTATTTTCGTCTAGTGTCGAACAGTTGATAAGAAATAATCTTTTGTTGTGCCTCACTCTTTAACAATCGCCGCCACTCGGCTTTAATTACACTAATTACTCAAACTCACGAAATCAAGTGAGCGAGCAAGCCAGTGGCAGTGATCATCAAAGAGTGAGGCCCAACAAAAGAATATTTCTCATCATCTGTTCTACACTAGACGAAAATAGACGAAACAATTTTTTGATGTGTCTCACTCTTTAATGATCACCGCCGATTGGCTTGCTCACTCACTTAATTATTTGAGTTTGAGTAACCAGTGTAATAGAATTTTAATATAGGCACCGTATGGTTTGGTTATAGTTAGTTAGCTCTTAGCTCGAACTTTACTTTAGTTCTATCTGAGCTACCGGACGAGCGAAATCCTAGCGAACTGCTCCAGTGCTTTCTATTTGCTTTGTAATTATCGCAAAAATTATACACTACATACTTTAAAATTTAGTACTTTTAAACGCGGCCCGCGAATGTATTTGCGCACTGAATGAACCACACTGTATGTTTCCCATATGCCTCCCACTTACATAGACATACTGTAAATGTTACCGTATTTAAATTGTCTCGTCATATTATGGTAGAGGAGCCCAAGAGGGGATTTCGGGATTTACTACAGCGCGGCACATTAATATACCGTAGGAGGGCTTGTACCCGGGTAAGTACCTCCACCAAATATGGGCTTCGTATACAGGGCCGATCATAAAAAACAAAAATATATTCATCAGAAATTGTCGAGCGCGTTAAATTAAGATGGGATGAGATAATTATACGTAAAGGAAACAGAGGGCTACAAAAAAAAACGTCAGTTTACATTTTCGAACGTGATAACATAAAATATATAATACGATATTACCCGAACGATTTTCACAAGCCAAAATAATATTAGTATTTTTCACCAATGAAAAGGTATATATACATAACATTTTTTCTTCTCGTCATCTAAGCTTTGCAACCCAATAGGTCTCTATGACGCTCGAGTAAATCCCCATTTAGCATCGTGGGCTCCCCACTATTAGTGTTTGTTTTATTCGTTAAGTTGTTTTACATGTTTATGTAAAAAGAAAAACTTTGTAAAAAAATTAATAATAATACAATTAAGTACTTACTTTTTAAATAAGATATCTTTTTTAAAAAAGGATTTAAAATTTAAAAATAATATCCACATACCCTTATCTATAAAAAGTGCTTAAAGTATTGTTTTCCAACTTTTTACTTACATGGCGAACCTCACTTTAAAGCCTAAACATTATGGTTTTTTGTAGCTAAGTGTTCACAGTGAATAATTTAGATTGATAGCTTGAAACCAAAGTGGATTTTAAAGTCGATAAAAACTCGCCTAAAAGTTACTTAAATCGTCCCAGCTAAAACAAAAAATAAATGGGATTTACTTTGCTAAGGCTGGTATAAAATTACGACATAAACGATTTGGGCAGGATAAATACAAACAGGATGTTTTTTAACTAAAGTAAAACTTTAGAGGTTTATGGGGTTCTTATATGGTTTCAAAGAAAAAAGTTTTTGATTATACATATGTACGCAATTGCCTTTAGTACCTGGGCAAGTAATGAAATTGACTTTATGATAATAACATTTTAACGTTTGGTGTAAATCATTAATACCTTATACTTATAAGAAAAAGCATTTGCTTCTTTTTATTCATATAGCCCAATGTTTAAAAATTGCATGTAGAACATTGTGGTAAACTTGTCTGACAAAAAGTGACGCGTTCGCCCAGTCTGACACCCGATACATTTGACATTGACAGGCTAGTTAAAGCACCGCTTCCATATATGGCGGTATGAATATTCGTAGTAGACTCGTCAAAAACAACCCCCTCAAAAAGATCTTAAAAGTGTTATTATCATGAAGTCCATTTCATTACTGGCCCAGAGACTATTTCTGAGATACAAGCCATCAATTCTCAAATTTCAAATGTCTAGTGTTGCGTTTACTATCCTTATTATTTCGTTAAACTTTACGTTTATTGCGCATTCGAAACTGAAGTGATATTCGAGAATTTCTCGACCATGCAACCAGTTTTCCCAGAAGGCCATTTAAATTTAAAAAAAAAAAAATGGTAATAAATAATAATAAATAAAATATTTTTGGTCCTTTTGTCTTCTTCATGAGACCTAGACTGGAATACACTATATTTTACAAAAAACTATTTTATTTTCATTAAAATGCAAAAATAAGATTTTTATTTTTTAGAAAAGTAACTCATCCAATTGTATTATTTTATTTTCGGTATATATGTATAATACAGGGTGCTTATTAACTCCCCCGACAAACTTTAAGGAGTCATTCTACAATAAAAATTAGAAACAAAATATATAAGCGTATGTCCTAAAAGTCTTAGTTTTAAAACAACAGGATGCTAAAAATGAGAAAAAATATATGAGCCTATGTTCCAAAAGTCTTAGTTTTTAAACTACAGAGTATTAAAAATTAAAAGAAAATATTGTTTTTTATAATAACTTTTATACGAATTCAAATCTTTTAAAGAAATTTAAAAGACTATAATATATAAAATATTTTTACCTGTAACGTTCCTGAGGGTTTGGGGTAAATATTTTTGAAAGAAAAAAGTGGACATGTCACTGTATTTTTTTAAATAAAAATAAAATACCAGTTGAGTTTAAAAAGATTTGATCTCTTGACCTCTTTTTTTAATCAAAATAATATTTGGCCTTTTTCCAGAATAAAGATTTTCATTAAAGATTTTTAAAAAAATTAATCTTTTTATATATTATAAAGAACTATTCTGCCCTTGCATTAATTTAATGTACGGTTTTCGTGTAAATAAATATTAACCATTTCGCGGCATGGTCAGATCCCTATCAAATTAAAAAATAAATAAAGAAGGTGATTTTTACTGTAGAATGAGATATTAACGATACAAAATAATTATACCAAAAAGGTGTATTTAAAAGAAAATGCAGTGGCGTATCCAATATATAATAATAATAATTGCTATCTCGGTAATTATAAGAAGAAGAGAGTTAGTAAAATTAAGGCAAAGTGTGCTCATCCTAATGCTAAATAATTGGACAAATAGAAATTTAAAAAATTTCGGTTACTAACAAACCGAGAAATTTAATTGTCCATTATTTTAAAAAACCTATAGCACTTTCTTACGGCACGTTTTCATGCTTTTATTAACTTGGGTTGTAACTATCTATCTATCAATCTATCTATCCATCTGGCTGCCTATGTAACGGAATCTTTGAGCCTAATTTTAACCAACTTCCAGCTATTCGATTTCTTTGAAACTTTGCACACGTATTAAGGACCCATGACAATGCAATAATCTGCAAACAGTATCCCGTTATCTTGTTTTTGATCGCCAGGAAAAAAAATTCCATTATATTATAAAAACAACACCTAGGTTGCCATCTGTTGGCAACATTTCAAACTTTGCTATTAAATGAAGAAGAAATTTTTTAGTGGGTTGCAATATGTTGGCAACGGTCCAAACATTGCCTGGATTGCCATCTGTTGGCAAAATTTCAAACTTTGCTACTTAATGAAGAAGAAATTTTTAGTGAGTTGCAATCTGTTGGAAAAATTTTAAAATTTGCTACTATTGTCATTTCATAGTAAAAAGCGTGGGGTGCTTAAAATATTAAATGTTATAATTATTATATTTGCCAATATCTATGATGGAAAAGTTATGAAAAAATAGTAAAATGCACCCCACGCTTTTTACTATGAAATGACAATATTTTTTTAATGAAAAATTATTTAAAACAGGCGGTCATAAACAGAAATATGTATTACCAACTGACATCTGACAAAATTCACAGTCATTCAGTCATAACATAACCTAAAATTCCTTTAATGTGAAATTAAAGTTGAAAAAATCAGTTAACTAAGCTATTAAAAACAAAGTATACACTTTAATTGAAATACAAGAAGCAAATAAATAATTAACATGGTCCTCCGCAGCCAGAATAATCATTCGTAAGCAAAATAGTTCCTAAATCCACATAACCTATAACCAAATAACGAACTAAAAAATGAAAAATAATTAATAGTTTAAAAAACTAAAAAAACACGCTTTTATATGCAACCGAACTAAAAATTAATTATTTCTTTTTAATATATCCGAAAGTAAGCAGAGTAAGCGGAATTTTTACTTATTCTCTTTGCCCAATTATTCAGCATTAGAATGCGCAACTCTGCGTTATTTTAACCAACTCTCCATCTCCTATAAAATAATAAAAATATCTAAATTACTGTAAAAATTATTTAAGAAAACAATAACTTTTAAAAATTTTTAACACCCGTAGTTAAAAAAATAAGACGTTTGGGCATAATATACAAACCCGACGAGAGGGCGTTGAAGGGGGTACAAATTACTGGGGCCCGGAGTGATTAAATGGGGCAGCGCGGGATAAGAAACTTAAAAGTAATGTATAGAATTTGCAATATTTGAAGGTGCTCCTCAAAAATTTTGAAAAGTCAAGATTACTACTTTTGGACGAAGTAAGGACCTTTTTGGTCTTAAACTTTTCTTACGTTTTTTTTTTTTTTAAGGGGGCTCAGAAATTTTTTTTGTACCAGAGCCCGCATGGGTCTTGGCGGAGCCTGATAATATGTTGATATGAAGTTTTTCTCCCAATTTTAATTATAGAATTGCCCCTTAAGGGGGAAGTCCATAGACGTACCTCCCAAAATCGGTCATTTTTAAATATTTTTAGAGGTGATAAAATAATTATATTGTTTTAAAGATTTAATGCAGTAATATTTAACCTTTCAATAGTACAAAGTTTTTATTTTGTTTTTTTTTTCAAATGGCGGCTCAGGATCATTTCTTGTCGGCTGCCTATTGGCGCAAGTCGCAAACTGCTCCTATTTTTCCTCTTGATTTATTGATCTAAAACTAAAAATAGAAGTGGTTTCTTTATGGCATATTACCGGAAAGGATAAACCTATAAAGTTAAAAAAAAGTATACAATTTTTATAAAATAGACTTTTGAAAAAATAAACACTGGAATTTCAGGACTATTTTATTGACTTTTAACCCCAAGAAGTAATTTTTTAACGCGAAACATCTAAAATTTAGGTTTATCCTTCCGATAATAATGCAGAGAAAGGCCACACTAAACTTTCAAACAAATCGGTTGATAACTTTTGAGTTACAACACGAGCAGTTTAGTACAGGAAAATTATTAGTGATTAGTTACTTATCGATTAATCAGCAATACAGGTCCATACAATAGTCATGCCTTTTCTTTGAAAAGCTAATATTCTTTTAAATAGTTCTTGTTTGCGAGCTGTAGATATTAATTTTTCCAGGTAATGAGGTATCTCAACAAAAATAATTTTATTCAAGAGGAAAATTCCTTAGTTTAAAGATATCAAAACTTATTATAAAGCAAAATAGTTTAAAATAAAAATAACTTTCAAATATGCAAAATCGTTCATTTACAAAAAAAAAAAAGTTTTTCTTTAATTTCTTATGCGATAACGAGCGTTTCTGTCATCCCGCTGTTTTGGCAGTTCTTAATCTGTTATTTAGATATTACGATTTCGAAATAGATAATAATGTAAATAAATTGCACACTTAAGAGTTATTTTTATTTCTAAACATTTTTTCCCAATAAGAATTTTCGATATTTTTAAAAATAAGGGTACTTTCCTTAAAATAATAAATATTTTAAGATACCTCGTATACCTACCACAAAAAAAATATTCAACGATTGCATTTTAGGTTTTACACCATGCAGAAATTTTTATAACGAATAACCTTTTGTAAAATAATAATAAAAAGTTTCTCATATGTAGCGAACTATGGCGGACAAGCTGTATATACCTAACTACTTACCATAATATATATAAAAGTATTTCCAGTTACTGGACAAAGAAATATTTTGTCATTATAAGGGAAAGAGTCCTTTATATGAAGCGCTCCGACTACCTGGCTCGCTACTTTTGTAGTACGAACTCCGGCCTGCTCCATGATAATTGCTATAACTTGAGATTTTTTGCCCTTCGTCACACTCTCAACATACTATATTTTCAGACATTCGAAAAAAATAAAAATCGATTTTCTGAAAATTATTCATGGACTTCCTTTTAAAGTGTGTCGGTTAACTTACTGTAAAATAGTTCAGTGAATTGACCAACAAAATGATTTAATGTTGGTGCTAAACCTTTCCTACTAAAAATGCACCGCGCGACTATTTAATAATGTAATATATAATCCGACGCCAGCATTTTATTGCTGGCGTGCACTTTTCCATTTATAAAATTGGTTGTGGAGTATTTTATAAAAACAAAAAATTAATTACATCAGCACAACATCAAAAACAAAAGCATGCAATATAATAAAAGTATTTTCTGTTCCAAAAACAGAATCAAGGGAGATTGATATTAAAACTGAACTCGATGCATATAAGCCTACCAAATTATTTTGATGTGTTTGTTTATTTTGTAATATTTTGCTTTTTGTAAATAAAAATTTTATAATTTAAAGGTTAAACAATTTCAATAAATGCATATTTCTATTAAACACGATATTTATAGTTCATAGTTGTACAGTGGCGTAGCTAGGGCAGCAGGGGCCCTGGGATAAAAAAAGGAAAGTAGAGCCCCTTCATTTCCCATCGCATTTGTTTTAAGTTTCTGTACTACTTAGCCCGAGGGCCCTTTTCTGCTCCAAGGGGTCTCCCTAAGCTTAGGAGTAGCCACGCTACAGTATTTGTAAAAAAATGGTTTTAAAACTCCCAACTTTTTATTGGTGTATTAAATACACCATGCGACCAGAAAATGTACAATTATTTATGCGCCTAATTAAGGGTTCAAAAATACAATTTTTTAAAAATTTATAACATTCAAGAGGTTGAGCATTTAACCTTAACATAGGGTAATGTTAATCCAGATCATTAAACAACACAGAAAATTTGAAAAAAAAACTTCTTTTGTTGCTAAACGTAGAAACGTACTTCAAGTAATTCGTTCAATGGATATTGCCTTATTCAACCCATTTAAGTTTGTAATTATGAACATTTTATTACGATATTTTTTATTTTAAATTTGTGTTATCACTTTAAAATGAAAGTCAATTAAAAAAAATAGTTATCCGACTGAGTTCTACGTAAAAATCTCTAAAAAAGAATTTGTAATTTACATTTTGTTTCTATCTCTAATATCTTGGTAGTAACAAATGCCCGGCCAAATTGGAAAAATTTGAAAAAAATTGTATCTCAAAAACAAATTAAGTTAGCCATGATTTACTTTTACTACTAAAATTGTTTTAAAAATCTAAACAAAAGCTGTGCCATCAGATTTGTTCTATCCTCTCTTGGTTTTCGCATATACCCTGCAAGGTTAACGAAAAAGGTGTACAAATAACGGAATCACACGGATTGGCTCGTTTTTATTGGAATGCTCTGTATTTTTCCACAAATATAGAGCTTTTTGCTATAGATATGCCTAATTTATTGTTTCTTACATCTCGTATTAAGTTATAATAAGTCCTTATGTGTTTTTGTTGTGTATATCCGGAAAGGTAAACCGGTCAACGTATAACTATAACCCAAGTTTTAGCACTTAATCATAATCCTATTTTTTGCAACATTGGTCACGTGCACTGGCAGCGTAAAACTTGAATTGCGACATTCGTGTTTTTTTAACTAAGGTTTTAAATTGTTAGTCCCCATTCAATTTAATAAAGCGAAAAACGATACTTTAAAACAACGATTGTTTATTTTATTCAGGAATTTGATTTATGTCAGAATTGTCAAGCCACCAGTTGAACATTTGCAAGGGCTAAACGGTTATACCTACGCACTTTACACCTATTATTTTTTACTAAACATTTTTTCCGCTATTAGTCCTTAAAGAGAAAAATTTGAGGTTCATACTATTTTATACCAAAAACAACGGGAAACCAATAACAAAATATAGGTATTTTACTTCAATTGAAAAACTTTAAATTAATTTCTGCGAAACTGAAAATCTGTTAATATCAACATTGAATTCAGAGTACGCTTTTACCCTAGAATGGAGTACAGAATTTCTTCCAATTTGATATTAAAATCTCTAAAATATTTAGGCGTTTTCAGAATTTTTGAACACACTGTATAACGTTTTAGTGGAAACGAGGACCTTTTTTGCCCGTCAGAAATTTTTGGGACACGACATAAAATTTGTGTTCATACCATTTGTTCCTCTTTGTCTGAATAAAAATGTGGTCACCTTACAAAAGAATCTAATCGCAAAATTGATTATTTCATGTTTTTACATTGTTTTAGTGTACAAAAAATGTTTTATATTTTGATATTTAAAGGGTGTTTCTAGGAAAGTTTTTAAAGTTAGAACGTTGACAAAACAGTCTATTATCAAAATGTTTAAAACAAAAATTACGATTTTTTCAAAACTGTATTTTTGCGAATAGGCTCTTTTGCCTTTGCACGGTAGCACTTTTTAGCATTTTATTAAATTTGGCACGAAATACACACAGTTTTATTTCTTTTTCCTATGTATACTTTAAATACATATATGAGCAACCTCCGGCCCACTTTATGATTTGATCCGGCCCGCGACGAGACATTTCCAAAAATCTAATTTAAAAAAAAATACGGAATCAAGTAAGAAAGCAAGCCGAGTGGCGACGATCATTAAAGAGTGAGGCACAACAAAAGATTATTTTGTCTATTTTCGTCTACTGTAGGACAGTTGATAAGAAATAATCTTTTGTTGTGCCTCACTCTTTGATGATCACCGCCACTTGGCTTGCTCGCTAACTTGATTTTGTGAGTTTGAGTAAGTAGTGTAATTAAATTTTAATATATGCCCTATATGGTGGATGGCTCGAAATTTAGTTGAATTTTATCTGAGCTACCGAAGTGATATCTACTTTCGACGTGCAATGAAAAATAATAAACACTACAACACTACTTTAAAATGTAGTACTTTTAAACGCGGCCCGCGAACGTATTTGTACACTAAAGTTTGGCCCGAAACATGTCAAAGGTTGCCCATACCTGCTTAAATAGGTATACTTTAGTTATGGTTCTATGAACCGATTTTTTTTTCTTGCCACTAAAATATTTCTGGTTTCTCTTGTCCAAAGAGATGTACATTTTTCTTTTAAATATTTGTTAGCAGCTTTGACATATTCTTCGTAGGTGTCAACCCCAAAAACCAAACGCGTAAGGCACAACCAAATAAATACATATTAAGGTTAGGTTAACTATCATTCGGTAATAAGTTTTATAAGCATCGCGCCGATAATATAGGTAAAAACCGCCGGTAATTATAAATAAATTTAGATTTTCGTCGGCTTTTCTATAGGTAATTTGATAAAACCGCCGAATGGCAGTTTTTTCTTATAACTAAGACAATGCCGCCGCCGCGCCGCGTTAAGCCACTGCCGTAATTAAGACACAAATCGTAACAATTATTTTTAAACAAACGTAAAAAATCATAACCGTGTTGTCCAGATAAAAAATTTGGCAAAGAATTGCTTTTTTAATTTAAATAATTGTTATTTTGCACTTTGCTCAGATTTGGCAAAATTGATTTGTCCGGTTTGGCATCTGGGGGTCTCTAACATAGTTTGCTATCAGAGCCGTACACAGAGGAGCAATGCGATAATTGCCCTTCCCCCAGAAGTTCAAAAAGACCTCTTTAAGATGGGATATTTTCTGCAGGTGGCGCTTAGGGAAAGTTCTTTTCTTGTTGTAGCATGTAGCATACATGCCTGAGCCGCTCTGTTTACTTAGGGAGAGCGCACACCAAAGTAGCAAATAGCACGCGTCTAGCATATTAGAGACATTTTGCACCTCTTAAAATAACAGACTATTTTTGGCCTCCTTATGGTTATCGTTATTAAACATAACGATTACGGCAGCAGTTTTAGACAGAGATTTTGCAACCTCTTTTAAGAAATTTATCTTGCGTCTGCGCTTTCGACCCATAACCTTATTTTTTCCTGTGGTTCACCGATTTTAAAGTTTGCGAAAAATCAGTATTCACTTTTATTCTCCATAAGTTATATATTGTTTTTTTAATATATGCAAACAGTTCCCTTGATTTTGTTTTTTAAAGTAGATGTAAACAATACAGTATAAGCAAAAAAGCAAGTGTGCCAGATTGTAACATGTAAATTAATTACTGATTTAAAACATCCTTAAAAATGCAAGTCCGTTTTAATTTCTTTACACTATTTTATTTTTCTTACTGCTATGAATTTTTCGCTAATTATTCGTTATGTATCAATAATATTTTAATTAATACGGTATTAAAATTTCAACCTTCTTAAATAATCGATATTAAAAATTTTACAATTTGGCAACCACGCAGTTTACCAATAACGATAACGATAACGATAAGCTCTTCGGTATTCATCCGTAATTAAAGGAGTCCGGTATGGTTAATAACGATAACGGATCATGTTTGCGTTACTGCGCAGTCTCAGAATACCGTTAACCACAACGGAATTGCAAAATAAGAGGTGCAAAATGTCTCTATTACTTCAAATAGAAATAACGAACAAGTGAATCAGCACACATCTAAGTGGCGTGGCCCGCTGCATGCCGCATCACTTTGGTGTGCGCTGCTTCATTTCTTTGCATTGGTTCTATGTGAAGTAACATGCATCTTACTTGCTACTTGCCACACCACTCTGGTGTGCGCTCTGTCTTACGAGTCCGTTTTTTCTGGTTGTTGACTTTTTGGCTGTTTCCCCAAAATCGTGTTATGTCTACGGCTCTGTGTGCTATAAGAAACCTATAGCAAAGTTTAACTGTCCACAGATGACGTTCACAAGAGGCACAATGTTGAATTCAGATTTTTTTTTTTCGAGGAGGGGGACAGATCCTGAAATAAATCAAAAAAGTTTTACCATTAAAAAAATTTAAGGGCACAAAAATGGTCTTTAGAAGTAAAACAAAAGCAACCCCTTATTTCATGCTTTTCTTAACGCATTTGTATATCTGTTTAACAAATGTTATACTTTAAGATTAAATTTATACTCATAAATGGATACCAAATTTCTCCGGAGGGGAATTTTTCGCCCAGAGCGGAATATCCCCCGGGCCAACCCATGAATTCAACGTTGAAGAAAAAAATTGATAAATTTATAAGAAAATATCTTAATAAAATGTTTTGCTTGTAAACAACTTGTCTTGTGTAATATAAAGAAAATACTTTATACTTTAGGATGATGGTGGAGCAACCGCCAAGAGTCCTAAAACATCTATTTTCCTACAAGTGCACACACTATAGTAAAGTCGAAAAGGTTTTTAGCGATGGCTTAAACGATCCCAAAGACGAAAAGACGTATTTTTATTTTTTTCTATATAAAAAAACTAAATTCTAAAGAAGAAAATAGCCGGCCAGTTTTTTGCCAAAATCTTAAAAAGTATAAGTGGTAGCTAAAATATTAAAAAGGTTTGTAAAAGAGCAGGAAATTTAAGTAAAATAATTCTTGATTTCCGGAATTGTAGCTTCAATATTTATATTTTTTTTTTGTTAAAAGTCGACTTTTTTCCCGAAGTTTCGGCATGCGCGGCGCCACCAATGTAGTAAGCATATTTTTTAAATAATTTTTTTATTGGATTAAATAATAATTTAAAATTTTAAGATAATCCATATTTCAAAATTTATTTTTTCAAATTTATATTTTCAAATAATATAATTTAGCGATAATAAAAGTAGTATCGACATTTTTCAAGAGGTCATTTATTTAGTATTTATTAGTATTTTTACGGTTTCGGTTTTCATAAAAGGTGATATAGAACTTTAAGTTATAGCACTTTTTATAAACATCCTTAACAAGATGACTTTTTGGAAATTTTAAAATATTTTTATTTTATTAATTATTAACTTTTGAAGAATGATTATCATGGATATATGACCGATATCCTTTTTTCTTTGTTTAAAAAATATATTGAAAATATTTGTTTAGGAGGACAAAAAGAAAATATCGTAATATTATTATTTAAAGGTCTATCTCCTATCTTAATTTAGAATTTGTATTGTACTTTTATATTTGCGACAAAGCTGCCTAACTATAAAGGTAAGAAACATTATCCGCACAAATGTCTTAAGGAAATTAAATTTCCTACAAAAACGTCCTATTGAAAATTTTGGCCGGGCGAACCGTTATCAAATAATCAAGCTTTAAATATTGATATATTCTTTAGATTTACCTTCTTAATTTTGGAATTTTGTAACTAACGAAAAAAGTAAATGTGTAGAAAAAAGAACTCAAAGATTCTTAAAGGGAATTAAATGTTCTACAAAAAAGATTTTTCAACGTTTTTACCTAAAATCATTCGTTCCAAAGTAATTTACAATTTATGTAAAAAAAAATATATTATTGTTTTCGTCGTTGGTGAACAAATTTTATTCACCCAGTGGAACAAATTGACTTATTAGATTATCAAAAATTACAAGTTTATTAATCTTATTGCTTAAACTATCGACAATTCATAATTTAATCAAACCTATTTGGGGTTAATTTCTTAAACGAATATGTGGATTTGCTGTCTAAGAGTAAGTAAATCTACATTTTCGTATAACAAATAGCTTTAAACCGAGAACAGCTTTGGATATATTATAAGATTAGGCGATAAAAGAAATACAATTATGACTTTCAATGATGTAATTTAACAATTTGTTCCACTGAGAAAAATAAATTGGTTCAACAAGAAAGAAAACAATAATTAAATTTTTCGTTTAAATTTAATTGTAAATAACGATTTAAAATTTTATATAAAGACGTTATAAAACTTTATTGGTAGAGAATCAAATTCTGTTTAAGGATTCATTTTCTTTCTACTTATTTATTTATTTATAAGTTACAAAATTTTAAATAAAAAGTTTATTTTAAAAAATTTAGCAATGTTTAAAGCTAAATTACTCAAAAACGGTTCGACTGGCAAAATTGGCAATAGGACATTTTTGTAGGCAATTTAATTTCCTAAATGTACATGTAAAGACACTTTTTTTTACCTGGATAGAGGCATATTTTAAGCAAAATTAAAGTACAAATAAAAAATAAATTAATGGAGATGGACCTCAAAATATTAATATTTATGACTCAACCCCTTACGATATTTTCTTTTTGTTACCCTAAATAATATATTTAATATATTTAAAAAAAAGATTTTTTTGGCTCCGTCTAATATACATTCATTCGTTAAATTTTTATGTACTGCCACAGTTAGGTAGTATTCAAATACTCGGTATTTTGAATCGTATTCCGAATACATAGTAGTCGGATACATCTGTGTGCTTGGTAAACGGTATTTGGTTTTTGGTCAGTATTCGGGATTTTATATTCTGAATACCGTTTTTGAATAATAGTATTCAAATACAGATTTTGAGTATTCGAATACCGGGATTGGAAGTATTCGAATACCAAAATGTAAAGTGCAGTATGCGAATATCAGGATTTAAAGTATTAGAATACCAAGATTCCCAGTACTCAAATACCAAAATGTATGGGATTTCCAGTATTCAAATACCGGGATTTAAAGTATCCCAATATCGGAATGTAAACAAGGGAGTGTTGATCTGTTTTAAAGATTTTTTAAAGGAAAGCCTTTTTTTTGCCCGTCAAAATATAAATAATGAATAAGACAATGATGATCTTTTCTAGAGGTCAGAGCCCTTTTTTTATGCTTTTCTGTATTTATAAATACCTCGTCCTATTATTCATCAATACTTAATATTTAAATACTTGTTTTTCTTGGTATTCGAATACTCAGTATTTAAATACGTGTTTTTATATGGTATTTAGTATTCGTAAATGATCAGACCTGAAAAAAGACTCCTTAATTTAGCACATTTATGTTACAGAGTGTAGTATGTAGAGTGCTTAAGTGTGAATAATTGCTTTAAATTAAAGGACCCGTGAAGTCTTAATGGACGTTTCGGGTTCTGGGTGTGTGAGTCAGTTTTCTTTCTTCCATTTTTTCTTTTTTTCCTTTTTATCCCCCAAACTATGTACAAATGATGGCGGCACACCCGGAAGTAAAATATTCCGGAGGTAAAATACCCCTCCATTCGGATCTCCGGGCGAGGGTGCATCCGGAAGGCCTTCATCGAAAAGTTTAATTTCTTTTGCAAATATATGTGAGCTGAACACCAATATAAACTCAGTTCACCATCACCTTCAGTCATCTAAGCCCCACATAATGTTTCTAACGGAAACTCAAATTAGTTCTAAATCTTCAACCAGCCACCTTGTCTTCCTAGGCTACAAACCTATTTCGTCTTTTCGACCACATGGTGGCGTATGTGCTTACATTCGCAACGATCTGGCTTTTGCTTGAGGCTCCAATCTTGAATCGGGAAGGCCCGATTGGCTCAAACTTTTTCTTAGGTCTTCAACTAAATTTATCTGCTGTTTGTACCGGTCCCCATCTATTAATTCCTATATCGAATTCTTTGACTTTCTTTCAACAAAGATCGAAAGCCTAATTTCTCAGTTTTTATCGGCTGAAGTAATCGTGCTTGGCGACTTTAATGTCCATAATAAGGATTGGCTAGGCTCTTCAAAAACTGACCACCAAGGCAGAGCAGCCGAAATCTTCGCAGTCAGTAACTTTCTTACCAATCTTATTATCGAACCCACACTACTTTCCTAGAGTCCTCAATCATAGTTCAAATTCGTTAGATCTATTTCTTACCACCAACACCGAACTTTATCAAGCATCTGTCACAGCTCCCCTAGGTCACTCAGATCATGGCTTAGTTACTATATTTTACCCTGCGCATCCCGAGGTAAATGAATGCATGCCACTACGCACCATATGGCACTACAACTCAGCCGACTGAGATGGCATGAGGGACTTCTTCGCCACTTACCTCTGGGATTCCATCTGTTTTTGTTCTCGTAATCGTTCTGAAATTTGCAGTCAACTAACTGAATCAATTCAATTGGGCATTGAAATCTATATTCCACACACCATCAAGAACCCCAGTTCCTCATAAAATGCCCGATATTATTTTTAAAGTAAAACACATTAGGCATATCCTTTCTTCTCTTAACACCAAGAAATCATCTGGGCTAGACGGCATACCAGCAGTCGTTTTAAAAAAATGTGCCCCAGAACTTGCACCAATCTTAACTCGGCTCTTTCGAATTTCTTACGACACAGGTATCTTTCCGGAGAGCTGGAAAGCTGCACGTGTTTAACCTATTCCCAAGAAAGGATCTAAATATTTTCTATCTAACTATAGACCAATTTCAATTCTCTCAGTTCTTTGTAGAGTAATGGAAAAATTAATTAATTCACAAATTCTTAAGTATTTAGAAAAACACAAAATTTTGCATGACAGGCAGTATGAATTTCGCCACATAAAATCTACAACAGATTTTCTTTTCTACGTATCACACTGCTGGAATTAGTCTTTTGAGTTACTAGGTGAGACCCAGATCGTTGCTCTTGATATATCCAAAGCTTTTGACCAGGTCTGGTATGCCGCACTCCTTAATAAACTTCCCTCGTATGGTCTCTTAACTAAACTTTGTACTTGGTTTAGACTAGTTATCTATTTGATAGACGTATATTAGTTATTATGGACGGCCATTCTTCAAGCTTTTACCAAGTAAATGCTGGAGTGCCTCAGGGCTCAGTTCTGGCACCAACATTTTTTTTCACATCAACGACGTTCTCTCGTCCACAACTAATTCCATTTATAGTTTCGCCAACGATAGTACCCTTCACTACAGTTTTCAGGTTCCTAAACCCATCACTAAACCTAATTTGAAAAACAAACGAAGTGCGATGCAGATATCTCTTTCGCAGAATCTTAATTTAATATTGGATTGGGGTGCCAAAAATCTCGTTCATTTTAATGCCTCCAAAACACAACCATGTTCCTTGTCGCGAAAAGAGTCATCAAATACTCATCCTCTACTTATGAGCGGCCAAGTATTACAGAGCAAAGACACCTTTAATCTTGTGGGCTTTACATTTGAAAGTAACTTTAAATGGCATAAACACATTGTATCTATAGCCACGGCAGCTTCAAAAAGCTTGGGTTTCTCTTTCGAGCCAAAAAGTATTCTTCCCCTTCCGATTTATACACTTTTTATGTGTCCCAAATCCGACTTTCCTTGGAATATTGTTCTCATATCTGGGGCATGGCGTCCCCCACAACCCCTAAGCATTCTTAATTCCATTTAAAGAAAAGCTATTCGTCTCATTAATGATCCTTCACTAATAGAAAGGCTTCCCTCTTTTGCCCATCGTCGGGCTGTGGGAGATTTTTCGCTTTTTTAGGTACTTCCATGGCTGCTTCTCTGAAGAATTGTCCAGTATAATTCCTCCACTCACGGTTCCTAACAGAGAAACACGTAGTGTCGCGCGTATGTATTTCTATACAGTCAACTAACAGGCCCCGAACTTTCCACGTGTTGTTCGTTCTTGTGTCCCTAGAGTTTCTAGAATGTAGAACCTGCTGCCCGCGGAGGTCCTTCCTTCCCCAAATCTTCAAGTATTTAAATCCCGTGTCAACAAACTCCCTCTTACCTCCCTTAAGACACCCACGATACGTCAGTATTTAAGCTTTTAGCCTTCGTGGTTTGTCCAAAAATAAAAATAAAACCTAAAAAATGAAAAAAAAGTTAACATTATTTTTAAATATTAAGGTATTATGAGAATAGGGTAGCATAAGGTGCAGGTAGTGCAGTATTACGTTATGAACTTTACCTTTAGGAATACATCTTACAGAAATATCATTATGTTGAACTTATTGCCACATGTGACTCTACAAATTAAACAAATTAAGTTTCAACCAATGAATTATTCAAATACCCAGAAATTCAGCAATTAATAAACCTATTAGAGAAGTAGGTTACCTGAATTTGGGTTAGTTTCTATTTACTACACTGCTTTATATACATACTTGGCTTTATTAAAGTTTGTAATACCGGTATAGAAACAATATTTATTTGGACATACCTAAATAGAGTAAATGCAAACTCTACAAGAAAGTCGCGAGTGAACCTAAAGCAGTTCAAAAAATATGTGATACATACATATACCGGGTGACACCGAGATCACTTTCCGGCAGCCATTTTTTAAATTTTTTATCAATATTGACGAAACTTGGTAGAGTTGTTAGACTAACGAATAGTAATTTTTAAACGTACAGGGTGCAATTTAATTGATGGCTAAAAATACAGGATATGATTCGTACGCTTATTTAAGGAAGAAAAGTTCATATAAAAATATGTCCAGAAAGTCAGTGCGAAAATCGCTGGCGGGTAATTGAGCGAAACTATAAAAAATATAGTGATGACAATAAAAAAACAGGTAGGGCACGAAAATTATTTGAGTATGCCAAAGAAATGGATGATATTTTCGGTGAAAAGAGAAATGTGCACCCAGAGTTATTACTATCCAATGAAACAGTGGATCACAAATTAAACGAAGAAGAACCTATAGAGGAAATTGTAAGTCCAGCTTTTGAAGTGACTAAATGTAATTCTGCAACACCAATGTCAAAATCTTTGCTTACTCCAGTCAGAAGAACTAGAAGAAGACCCAGTGACAAAAATAGGGTTTTAGAACAGATGCGGCATGATAAAAAGACTTTTATTCAAATTTGCTAAAAATTCACACAGAAAAATTAGAAGTTCTTAAAGATAAAAAACAAACAGATAAAGAATTCAAGGAAAAAAAATGCTAGAAATAAGAAAACAAAATGATTTACTTGAAAAGAGAAATGAAATCTTAAATAAATATTTAAAATTAAAGGTATCTTTACCTACTGGTATTTTTTAATTTATATTTTTTAAATTATTTAAGAATAAAAATTTGAGTTTCTTGTGCAATATATGATTTGTTGTATTTAGCAGCCGTATAGTGGTTTATTATTTCAAGACAAATTAGGTTTTGCTTTTTTAAATAGATTTTTTTTTCTTCACTAGGGAAATATATCTATGATGTTTTATTTCTGTATTGATTACTGTTAAGATTATTAGGACTTATTTCTGTTCTGACTGAATTATAAAATAAGTCGTCTTATTCAAAATAACAATCTCTTTTGTATATTTACCTTTTTCTTGCGACAAACTGGTATGCATTATTATTAAAGAAGGTTACAATACAAATTGAGTATAAAACAATTTTTGTACTGTAAATATAAACCTAAACTTAGTATTTATTGAAACATTTTTAACCAGTGCAACTATTGTTTAATTTGTAATCCTTAACTTTTAAATGTGATGTATTATTTCCTTAGTGTTGAACAACACTTTTATATTTGAGAATGATTTAATTGTGTTTTACTTATTATAAGATATTTTGATTTTTTATTGTAGTTATAAATGAAGCTTCTGTAATTTGAGGTACTCTTTTTAATGAACTAACTGAATATGTCGCATTTATATTCTATACTTAGTATTTAACTAATTGTAAGCCGTTAAACTTACTAACCAAGGTATAAAGTAGTAGTTGTAAGACTGTTTTCATTTATCAACTGACAATAAAAAACTACTAGAGTGTTGGACTCATTTAGAATATCAAGTGATCTGCTGAATGTCAATAGTTTTAGTCGGTTAAAAAAATATATTATAGTGGAATTTATTAAAAAACCATTTCTTAGAAAGGTTGTTGATAATTTTGCAACGTTTAAGACTGATATAAGTACAATTAGTATAATCTTTAAAGTCTAAATTAGCTTAAATATTATTAAAAATATGACTTGTGATGATTTTGTTACATCTGAGATTGTTGTTATTAAAATAGCTTTATTTTGCATTTAGGTATGCTGCTTTACACTAAATTAGTTACGTTTGTGATCATCTTGACTTCTTTGTAGAATGATGGTGGATATTTTGAAAATTTGTTATTTTTTGTAATAAAAGGATAATTATTTATTGGTTGTTTTTTGTTCTTTAATATATCTATTAAGTCGCATCCATAAAAAGTATTTTTTTAATGCTGCTTTATGAGCAGTTCTTTTTATCATTTTAACAAAAAAGAAAAATAAGAAGAACTAAACATAATATAGTGTTTTGTAATGCAATAAAGAAAAATAATATTTTCTTTTAAACATATTTATTTACATTCTTAATAAATTAACAATTTCGTTTCTTCTCACTATTCCATTTCTGTCATCATCACCTTCATTTTCATTACCTTCTAAATTTAAAGCTAAAGGATTTTCATCAATATTTTCATCTTGGGGTCAAACTGAAATTCATCTTCAATTGCCATATTATGGAGAACACAGCATGCCCTAATGAAATGCACCATATCTGGCACACTTCTTAATTTTAAGTGATACAGTTGTCGAAACTTCTGCTTTAACAAGCCAAAGCAGTGTTCAACAACATATCTATTTTTTGATAATTTTAAATTATAATTCTGTTGACGCCTCGTCAGATTTCCTCTATCTTTAAAGGGTGTTAATAGATTTGGCAAACAGGGGTAACCACTGTCCCCCAATATAAAAAAACCCCACACTTTCTGGCCAGAGTTTCAGCCAAAGGTGAAGTTCTGAAAACTCTGCTGTCGTGGACAGATCCTGGGAAACCAACAAACAAATCACGGATTTTCTTTTTATGGTCACAAACAACCTGGAACTAAAAATAATTAAATTATTATTTGACATTTCTTATGACTTAGCATGCAAATGGCATACCATGATTACAAATTCTAAATGGTACAAACAAAGAAATAATATCCAAAGAAAGTTAAAACAAATAATAAAACTATGTCGCAATTACAATATACCTTAAATAGTTAAAAAACAAAACCAACAAAAAAATCATAGTCACAACTCACAAAACTAGGCTACAAAAGTACTTTTATTTTTTAATATGTTTAAGTGTTGAAATTCTTAAATGAAATAAATCCAAGACAGGGTAGAACTCATTGTAATTATGCAGCAAACAATCAATATTATCATATTCAGTAATTCTTTAAAAAATAGCTGTACTAGAAAACAAAATTAATTCTAAAAGGTCGTCGAAATTAATGATACCATTAAAAAGTTTGTACAAGAAAACTAAAAGAGCATTTCTGCGACAAACTTCCAGAGATTTAAACTCAAAGAGAAAGGATCTGGTGTCATATTATGTAACATCCTGGTATTGGAAATGTTACTTTAAATTAAGTGCATTCCTTTTTAAAATGATAGTATAATATTAATTTTCAAAAAATTTAACTTATATTTATAAATGACTTAAGTTAATATAATGAAATTAAAATGTTTTCTCTCTTTGTTTAATTTTATTTCCAAAAATAAAATTATACAGGTACACTCAAATATCTTTAAAACAATTTTTATTAAAAAAGTTTGTTATTTTTACCTGAATAGAATGAAAATGTTTTCGATTCAGATACGAGTCGGGATCATTTGTTGGCTTATCAATTTTTACGTGGCTACCATCGATAAGTCCAATAACTCCAGGAAAATCTTTTTGCCTGAAGTGCCTTTCAATTTCCAATTTTTCTTCAGGGGTTGGCCATTTAATTACTTGAGAGGCCATATTGCTTAGCAAATAGGTTAATTTTCTAATTATTTTAAAGAGTGTGCTGATGGTTACATCAAATCTGTCAGCCACATCTCGGAAAGATGATGTCTGGTGACCAACATACCACAGGTATATTAATGTTTGTTCATCCTCGCCGATTTTCCCATTTCCTCCAGCTTGATAATGAAAATATTGGGATTGCCTATAATGGTTTCCTATTTGTTCTGCAATCCCACGGCTAACACGGAAATGCTCAATGAATTCCTGCTCATTATATCTCGGAACAATCTCTTCAAAATAATTTTGATTTTTTGGTCTTTGTCTTTCATTAAGCACTTCTTCTAAATCATCATCTGATGATAACTCCTCGAAATTCAGAATATCTTCTTCATCTGAAGAACTGTCAGAAGAAGTCCACATCTGAAAAAAATACATATGTAGGTTGTTATTTACTACAATATGTAAATAAAATTGATCTAGTCTTTTATCCCTAGAGTAGGGAAAGGGTGTTTGTCTAAGGCCGAGTTTATAAATCAGAATTTAATTAATTAATATTTTTAACCTAACTTAAATTTAGAATTTTTTTGGTGGCAATAATTAGCTACATTTAACAAAAAATAAGTTATGAAACTTTAATAAAAAGGATTTACCGATTTTAACTTTTTTATAGCACATAAGCAATTAATATTTTTCCCTATTTTAGTCTTAAGTTTTGGATTTTAAGAGAATTTCAAGGTCGTTTCTTAAGACCATAAAATTAAATTTGATTTATAAACACTTCAATTTAAATGTATGTTCTTGAATCTTGTGACTACTGCTAATACTAAAATTAAAATTTGTAAATTTTGATTTATAAACTCAGCCTAAGAAAGAAACCCTCCCAGGAGTGCCTCACCAATTTTGATGAAACTGCAATATTTTGTAGTACTACATCAAAAAATACGAGTCATCAGCCTATAAACACTTTCCAGGGGTGAAATGCACTCGTAAAATTTATCCTCAAAATTGTTTTTTTAATACCTTGAAAAAAAATTAATAGAGGCTGTTAGAATCTTCGATATTATGGTTTTGATTTCGTGAAGTTATCTTAATTTGTTCTCAAGTTATTTACAAATAACCAATTTTAGGGTGGATTTTAAAGGTGCATTTTACCCCTTAAAAGTGTTTAATGGCCGATAAAACAGAATGTCTCTTCTTTTTTGATGTACCTACTACAACATATTGTAGTTTCATCAAAATCGGCGAGGGACACCTGGGAGGGTTTCCTTATAAGTGTTTATCTGTCTACTGTTATTATTAAACTAATTTCTAAACCTTTTATGCCCCTATAAAAAAAATATTGTGAATCAACTTACCATTTATAACACCACTAATTTATTCACTTAAATTCTGTAATAAGTTTATGTTTAGAAGAATATTAAATAAAAAAAAAGGTCCACAAATAACGGAAACAAGTATTTTTGTAATTTTCACCGCGATTTTCACCACAAACTAAAGTTTTTTAAAAATAACAAAATATTAAAATCTGCAAGACACATAAATCTTATAGGTTACGAATTAAAAACAATCGAACTGCGCATGCGTCAAACTGTTAGTTTCCAAAAATCCTCAAACTGATATGATGGTTTGAAAACGGTTTGAAAACGATTAGCAAATCTGCACGAACAATGAATCAAATAGTTTCAGTTTGCAATTTGCTCTGCACGAACGAATTTAATCTACTGCGCATGCGTCTGATGGTTGCAAACGGTTTCAAACTGCTGCAGAAACAAACCTAATATATTTTTAAAAACTGTTTCATTATTATCGCCTTATATTTATGAACAACAATAAAAAATACCAATTAGCGTGACATTACGTTGTCATTTTGAAATTAGAGCTTTAATATTATCAAAAAATCGTTCAGTAAAAAGATTAAAGTTCTATTTATACAAACGAATTAAGTAAAGTTAAACTAAACTAGATTAGGGTAATTTTTATCCTTGTATATCATGCTTTTTAAATGGCCCCAAATGAAGAAGTCATTTCGCGAAATATCGGGAGACCTGGCTGGCCAATTTATGGTGTGATGTAGGCCAATTACATTTTTATTAAAAGCATTGTGTAAATATTCCCGAACAGCCAGGGTATTATGTGCCAGGCAGCCATCAATTTGGTATCAAATTTCCTGATTTTCCCTAGATACATCACTTAAAGCGGGAAAAAATTAGTTCTTCTAGTAGTTCCAACTAAAATTCTGCATTCAAATTTTGATTAAGAAAAAATAGTCCAATAATATGTTGTCCGCAAATCCCCGCCCAAACATTTATTTTCCGTGGATATTGCGTCCTTGTTTCGACAAATCTGTGTTGGTTTTCTTTGCTCCAGTATCGGTAATTATGATGATTGGGTTCATTGTTTAATGTAAATGTGCACTCATCAGTAAAACAAATAATTCTTAAAAATTTCCTGTCCATGTTTGCCCTTTCCATCATGTCAAAACAAAATTCCTGCCGTCGTATTTCATCCCCATCCCTTAGCTCTTGATGTCTTTCATATTTGTATGAAATGTATCTATGCCTTTTCAAAATCCGGAGCACTGTTGATTGATCTTTTTCTATAATATCCTGAAGTTTCCTTGTACTCACCTTCCCTTCATTTTCTTCCACGTGCAATAAAATTTTCTCTATCATCCCTTACATTTTCTTCTCTTTGATACTCCCTAGCTTCACATCTGCAGTTATTTATCACTGTGCGTTTGGTCTCAAATTTTTTGATAGTCCTATAGACTGTTAATTTTCCTGGTATCGGTCTATTCGGATACTGAGCAGCGAACATGCCTGACACCTTTTGGTAACTATTTCCTTGATAGTACCATTTAATCATCAATACTTTTTCTTCAGTAGTATAACTCATGGTTAATCTTTTCGCTTTATGATTTTTTGATAATAATAAAGCACTAAATTTCAAAATAACAACGTTATGTCAAGCTAACTGGTATTTTTATTGTTGTTCATAAATATGAGGCGATAATAATGTAAAATTTTTTAAAAATATATTAGCATCTAACTAGCAAACGAATTAACCGAAAAATCTAAAGTTTTTACCATGGACGTAGATTTGCATGCTCTTCAATAAACTTTAATAGAATTTTTCTCTAAAATAATTAGGGGAGCCAATAATTGACCCTATTAAAAATTACATGGGATTTCCTAAGTCCCGCCCGGCGATGCATCACCCGGTATAACATTGTATCAATACTTCTTGTAGTTTATTAAATATTTTAATTTTAATAATAATTGTTTTTGAGTGTACCCCTTATAAACACCTTCTTTTACAATGATATTTTAAAATAATAATTAAATGTAATAATTAAGCTATTTTTAAGGATTTATACAAAGCTTAATAATTTTTTTAAAGTATAAACACAGTAAAAAAATTGTGTGGTTTTGTAAAAGAGCCTAATTCTGGTAAATTGTCTTCTAACTTTTTAAATTTGGTTATGTGGGGATGATGCCATTATGTTATCAGGTGTAATATCATTGTTTGTTTTTTTCTTTTATTTTTTAAATCCTGGTCTGTAGCATATTTTTTAAGAGAGGTAATATTCTTTTGTATTTATAGCGTTCTAGTTAACGTATTTCAAATTAAGTATATTTAAAATTTAAAATAAATATAAATTTTGTTGTAATTACAGGCTTAATAGAGGTTTACTTTTTAATGCAACCCTGTATAAAAAATCGAATACGTTCTTTAGATTCTACGTAAAAAGTTCTACACAAAATGTCTTTATGGTTTTTGGCTGTTTCTTGTTTTAAAAGGATATATAGGATAAAATGAAAAACGTCAATTTTTCCTCGTATCTTTTTGATAAATAATTTTATTAAAAGTCTAGGCCATTTTTAGTTTCCCCAAAATCAAGCCCATAACACCTACATCAGTTTTTTAATAGCTCCAGTAAGAACTAAGATAACCCATAGCCCAATTTTGTCCACCCTGTACTGTTAAGTTAATCTAAAAACAAGTTATGTTTATATTTTTTATAATAAATTATTTTGTCATCTTAATAACAAAAAATAAATATTACTTTTCTCCACAACTTTGTTTTTTAATCATTTTTTAAATTAAAAATTATTAAGTTGTAGGCATTTAAAACAAGTTTGATTGGCTGCACTATATAATTTTTTATTTAAAAATATTTGGCGTAAATACCTCACGGACAACACTGGTGAAAATAATTATTTTATTATTCGTCAAGAAATGTTCTTTGATGTCTAAAAGATATTCCCTAAAGTTCTCAAAAATATATAAACTGATGTAAAAGTGGGTAAAAACGAAACTATTATTTTTTCTAAATTTTAACACCATTTAGTTGCAAAAGTAGGACGTTTAGAAAATATGTTAATATAAAGTTTATTTTCTTATTTTTCATTGGAAAATTGCATCTTAAAGTTTGTCGGTTAAGTTACTGGATATTCTGTATTTTTGATAACCTTACTTCATATAACAAAAACAATATTTAACTAATAAACCTATAGCTAGGGATTGCTGGCCCATTTTTACTATTTACTACTTACAAGCTAATTTTTTTCGTGAGTAGCTTTATTTTGACGAGAAGCCCAACTTTTTCCTTACAACAATTTTTGTTGGCGGTAGCTTACAGGGGTAACAGGGATAAAATATGTTGATTTGACGAATATCGAAAATTTATAACTAACTGTAATTTTTTTGTTAACTCTCAAGATAATTATCTAAATAAATCGAAAAAATACCTGTCCTACAAATGTAAGGTTTTATCAAAGAGTCCCCAACCACCAACAAATATAAAGACCCATGTCATCAAAAATAACTACCAACTAGTTGATTTTTGTTTGGTTGATTAAATAATATTTCTATAAGTTAACATCCACATTGTCCTTCAAATTGCGTGGTACGTCATCCTGTTCCTACGCTCAAAAGTTGTCAATACCACAAAACTATTTTTTATTAGTAACTGTAGGACAAAGATATCACTTGATGGGTGAGTGTGTTTTTGTTTAAATAAAATTATGTTCTACAAAAAACAGGTATGTATTGCTAGTCCAACAAAAATTGTAATTTTTGTTTTTCTACTTGTAACACAGCATAAAGTAAAAAAATATCGATGGTTTTGAAAAAAGTGACACAACTCTAAATTAGGAGTTTTCCGTTATAAGCAAAAAAGAAATTAAAAAACTCTATATTTTTATCTGAAAAAGCGTTATAAGCGAATCTAAAGTAATGCCAAATGATAACGCAAGTATAATTTTGTCAAATGATTGAATTTGCTCGGAGCCTTCTAGAAAACCGTCGCAACTCAGTAGTGGTGTCGCATCGCATGAGGACACATTATACGTATTTCTTGAAAAGCGTAACATTTCGAAAAGTGTCCTTATTAAGCACGTTTTATTATTTAAGAAAAGTGCCATACTTTTAGTTGTGTTGTTCTTGATAATAAGGAGTGTGTAACAAATTGATTATTCTAATCATTATGATGATTCTGTTTGAGTTAAGTCATTTTTCTTGAAATACTAGTGAACTTTTAAACGACTTAAGAATTAAGTTAGTTATGTCAGTTTTCTTAAAATAATATTGAATTTGTCGATATATGATGTTTTGACTTGTGTCATTTTTCTTAAAATATTAGTACCCAATAAAATATATTTTTTTAAATATTATGCCTTTTCTTAATAATGCTAATTTTTGTAATTGTGTCAGCTTTTTACATAAAATTATTATGTTTCTGCGCTTTTTTTCCAACTATTTTTATTGTTACGTAGGAATGGCAGGATTTCAAAGCAATGGAAGAAGAGCGAAAAAATTTAGAGATGGCACAAAAAATGATTAATATTACGAGGACTATAACGAAAGACGCCATATCGAACAGAAATCTTGAAACACATGGAACTATAGCAGCAATTGGCACATGAAGATATGACTTTTAAGTAGTTAAATATAATACGTTTTAAAGGTTAATAATAAATTATAAAATTAGAAATAACTTTTTGTTTCAGATCAAAACCAAGTATTAGATTTTAGCCTACACTCAGCTTCCAACCAGTCACAGAAATATGACATATTAAAAAGAAAGACCGATTCACCTCAGATGCCTTTTCTAAAAGTATTGGGCCCAATATATTCTGTTCGTTGTGATTTAGACTAAATTGTTTTTCTGTTTTGACTATTTGTTTAAAATATTTTTATGTTTAATTTTAGGTTATCTCTCATTAACCGCTTATGAACCTTCACCTGTGAAATAATGGAAACAGAATCACATACATATCAGATGCCTACACCTGAAGGTAAAAAGTTTGACATTAATTTTTATTATTTGTTAGATTTTTTAATTATTAGAACTGTTTTTATTATGGTGTTGCCCAGTTTAAATGTATTGCCACAAACAACTATTATATAAAATCTTTTTTCTCTTTTAGATGTACAAAAAGTAAGTATCGATTCTAACTTGGCCTCAACATCTAATCAATTGCCATCGATTTCAAGTTCCGGCTAATCATCCTCTGATTCAGACACAAGTTCAACCTCATCATCAGCTGACCCTAACAATAAAGAAAATGACTTTTCCAGTGATGACCGCGTCAAAGATCCAAATTATAATTAATCATCTTCTTCTGCTTTATCAAAACCACCTGAGGATGCATTAAATGCACTCAAGACAAGAAAAATAAAAAAAGGCTGAGCCAAATACTGCAGCCAAAAACAGCAGCTAGGATTTGTCGTTATTCTGGAAAACAATATGAATCTAGTTCCAAGAGCAAAAAGATTTTTGAAGCCAAGAAAATTGGAAATACTTGCACTAAAAAGTGCAGACTAATGTGCACCACTAAAATAAAATAAGAAGAACGACAAAAAATATTTGACGAATTTTGGAAACTTGGTGATAACCAAAGACAACGTCAGTTTATATTGTATAGTATAAAAAATATTATGCCTAAATATTAATATAGGAGAGAAAATAGTTAAAAAATATGCAACCATGTATTTTACTTTCAGACTGGCGAAAAAAATACGTGTGTGGAAAACACATTATAAAGGAACCTTGGCTATAACCGATCGTCCATTTCGAACGGTGTTGCATAAGAAACAGCAATTAGTAAGTGGAATGATTAGTATCACCTAAGAGGTAAACACGGTAAGCATAGTAGGACTGATGAAGCAATAAAGAAGTAATACAACAGCACATAGATTCCATACCTAAAATTGAGAGTCACTATTGCAGGAAGGATACGACAAAAAGTATATCGGGGGAGGAAGATCTGTAGCAGAGTTACATAGAGACTATGTTGATCAATGCAAAAAAAAATCTTCCATATTCCCATTATTTAATGTATTTTAGAATCTTTTGTGACCTAAATATCTCACTTTTTCAACCAAAAAGGACATATGCGAAGATTGTGTCTCATATGTAAATGCATCTGAAGAAAAAAAATTAAGAGTCAAGTATGAGAACCACCTTTTAGAAAAAGATTTGACAAGAGATGAAAAAAACAAAGACAAGAACAGAGTAAGTGACAGCCTAATTATTGCTGTGTACGACTTACAGGCGGTTCTGCAATGCCCTAGAGATAATAGTTTTTTAGTACACATCCAAAATTAATGTTTATTACTTTACAATTTTAAAACTAAAAAGTAACTTAGCCAAATGTTATGTTTGGAATAAAACAGAGGGCAATAGGGGAGTAAATGAAATTGGATCCTGCGTGTTGTCCTATCTAGAACAACAAAAGTGAAAACAAAGTACTTGATATTATTTTTACTCAGACAACTGCTATGTTCAGCAAAAAATCGTTTCATGATGTCAATATACTTATTTGCTGCTAAAAAATATACACATATCAATTCTCACGCATAAATTTCTCGTTAAAGGGCATAGTCAGAACGAGGGCGATAGTGTACATGCAACAATTGAGCGCCAAATTTTAAAATCACTGCGATCTGGACCGATCTATGTACCCCAAGAATACATTACAATTATTCGAGGATCTAAAAAATTAGGCAATTTTTATGAAGTACATAAACTAAATTATGCAGATTTCTTTGATTTGAAAGATTTAGCGACAAAATTAGGCTTTAAGGTCCTTAGAAACGCAAGTGGCGACCTTGTAAACATAAACGATATAAGTATCTTACGAGTGGAAAAAGAGTTTTCTTATAAAACATTATTTACAGTAACGGATTTTAAGATTATTAAAATCAAGAAAGTTCGAATATCGTCTACCCGCAGTGGTAACGAATTTTTAATTCTACCTGCGTTAAATCCAGTCTATAAAGCAAAACAGAAAATTAAGGATAAAAAAGGACGTTTATAGAACCTGATGAAAAGAATGATATTCCAAAATATTTCTTTCAGTTCTACAGTAACCTATAATATTTCTGGTACCAATAATGCTTTTCAGAATAAAAAAAAATAGTATTGAATAAATAATTAAGAAATAATGTTTTCTTTAATTGTATTTTAATTTTACATTTTTGTATTATCCAAGAATTTGTACTCATTTATTTAAAGGTTGTGATAAGTTGTCACGTACATGTTGTAAATTTAAGGATAAAAACTATTTTTTTTATTTTGTAATAAAAAATTAATAAAAAATAGATTGCTATTTTCTTTTAACCGTATAGTACTCCTAAAAAAACATACCAAAATTTGAAAATAAATATAATAATATGTTTTTAATGTTTTCGGGAAAAATTACACTTATGCGTAAATCTCCTCTTTAAATTAGCTAAAAAAATAAAATAAGTTATTTTCCCAAAGTATTGTTACATTATAACTGCCTAAATACGGTAAAATTGGGAATATTTATAGCGGCTATCAAAAACTCACATGATCTGTTGACGGAATTTTTAAAGTGATTTTACAAAACCAGTATTTTTAATTATGTCACGTTTCTTGAAAACCATCAACATGTATTTTAAAACTTAAATCACTCTATTATCTAATATACCTACAAAAATCTTTCTTGTTAATACAGTATGTCCACGCATACATTTTACAATAGCGCAAATGGACCAAAAATTTTAGTGTTCAAAAGAGTCGTGTTTTTTTTTTTTTATCTTTGCACAAACCACGAAGGCTAAAAGCCTAAATACTAACGTACCGTGGGTGTCTTAAGCGAGGTAAGAGGGAGTTTGTTGACACGGGACTTAAATACTTGAAGATTTGAGGGGAAGGAAAGACCTCTGCGGGTAGCAGGTTCCACAATCTAGAAACTCTAGGGATAAAAGAACGAACAAAGTGAGAAGTTCGGGGGCCTGTCCAGTTGGACCGTATAGGGATGCATACGCGCGGAACCACGAGTTTCTCTGTTGGGAACCGTGAGTGGAGGAACTATACTGGTCAATTCTTCAGAGCAGAAGCCATGGAAGTACCTATAAAAAAGCGATAAATCGCCCACAGCCCGACGATGGGCAAGAGAGGGAAGCCTTTCTGTAAGTGAAGGATCATTAATGAGACGAATAGCTCTTCTTTGAATAGAATCAAGAATGCTCAGGGTTGTTGGGGACGCCATGCCCCAGATATGAGAACAATATTCCAAGGGAGGTCGGATTTGGGACACATATAAAGTGTATAAATTAGAAGCCGAAAAATACTTTTTAGCTCGAAAGAGAAATCCAAGCTTCTTTGAAGCTGCCGTGGCTATAGATACAATGTGTTTATGCCAGTTAAGGTTACTTTCAAATGTGACGCCCACGAGATTAAAGGTGTCTTTGCTCTGTAGAACTTGGCCGCTCATAAGTAGAGGATGAGTATTTGATGACTCTTTTCGCGACAAAGAACATGACTGTGTTTTGGATGCATTAAAATGGACGAGATTTTTGGCGCCCCAATCCAATATTAAATTAAGATCCTGCGAAAGAGATATCTGCATCGCTCTGCGTTTATTTTCCAAGTCAGGTTTGACGTGTATGACAAGAGTTACGTCACAAAATACCTAGCTATTATATTCTTTGGTTACGTTACAAAATATGTTTTATTTTGTACAGGGTGGTTTTTTTTGGTGGTATTATTAATTTAATGGCTTAATTAAATCCACCCTTACTTAATTGGTTTAGAAAATACAGGGTGATTCTCCAAATTCGTCGATTTTTATTATGTCTTATTTACTCGGACATTTATGGAAATCGAAAGAAACTTTAAATGCAAAAATTTTATAACTTTTAACACAGAATCCAGTGGCGTACCTAAAATAAATATGAATGTTTTAATTTTAGAGGTATAACCCAAACTTGAATTTTTTTAATGGGACAACCTGTATCTGGGTATCTCAAAAAATTGCATTTATTCTTGCGATTACAACAATAACAACAATATACACAGTGTCTCAAAACAATTTAAAAAATTTAAGAAGGTGATTTTCTACCAAAAAAAAAAATAAGAAAAAACTTCATATGAACATATGTCCCAAACGTCTTAGTTTTTAAACTACGGGGTGTTAATTTTTTTATAATTTTTTTTATATAATAACTTTTATATCCATTTAAATATTTAAAAAAAAAAATTTTAGAGGCGCACCCTTTGCACCAAAAGACATTTTTTGGCATACAAGAAAAACAAATATATTTCATCAGTGTCGTCCACAAGGGGTTTAAGGCAAATATTTTTGAGAAAGAAATGGTACGTCGCTGAATTTTTCTAAAATAAAAGCATTTTTAAAAATCCCTATTTAGTTTAGAACAAATTTGGGTTTTTTACTTTTTTTTGTTTGATGTACGGTTTTGAGTAAATAAATAAAAACCATTTCTTGGCATGGTCAAATTCCTATCTAAACCGGTCAAGAAATGAACTTGGCCACCCTGTTTTTTTTTGTCTAAATTTACCAGCCCATAACTTTTTAAATCTTAACCAATTTTTAAATAGTTTTCGTCTCCTGAAAGAAAATTTTATTGGCTTTAAGCTGCTTGTAGCCAAATCTTTACACGTTGCTAGGACTACGTTATATAGAGTGGGAAATAAACAAGACACATTTTTAACAAAAATTAAGGTTCTCCCAGTTTTACAGATTTGAAGAATATTTTGTTTCTACCACATAAGTGTATTAACTAAATCATTACCTCGGGCCGTTTTAGGAATTTTGATTAAAAGTTGGTTATTAAAGAAATTACAGAGGGTTATTCAAAAGTAGTGCGTTTTTGTCAACTTTTCCATATAAATTAAGAAAATTTACTTAGAACAGAAACACTTTTAAAATCGGGGCTATTTTGACCAATAAGAATGGCATTAATAAATGCACTAAAATAAATGAGCGCTTTATACAGGTTGATTAAAAATTAGGTAGGGCACTGGGCAGCTGCAAATTTTTATAAGAATTTCTGATTCCCTAATCTATAAAATGAAAAAATGTTTTGTTTTTACTACATGGGCGTATTAATTAAATCAGTCTCTCAGGACGGTTGTGCAATTTTTAATAAAGGTTAAATATTAAAAAAAATTACAGAAGATTATAAAAAAGTAATGCATTTTTACCAATTTTTTTAATTTATTTGTAAAAACCAAGATAAAGATATCAAAGTTAACATAAAAAACAATATTTAAAAAAAATAACACCCTGTGTTCAAAAACTAAGACGTTAAGGACATATGTTTATATGAAGTTTATTTCTTATTTTTTTATGGAAAATAACCTTCTAAAATTTTTTTCATTTTTTTTTTTTGAAACGCCATTAATATTTTGCATTGTTCTGCTGCAGCAAATTTAACAAGAAAATTTTAAAAACATACTTGGCCATGGATTGAATTAATATTCATTTGTTTTTAAAAGGTATGTATACAAAAACTCAATTTAGCAAGAATACCAAAACATTTATTAACCAAAACAATACAACCACAAAAATAGATTTTTTTTTTGCGCTGGTGTTTAAGAAAAAATGTGCTCAAATTCTTTTCATTCTGTTCAATGAATTTTCTGGCTCAGCTGGTAATTAAACTAATGGCGATATAGATGTGATACACTTTTAATAATCTTTTTAAGATTAAATAATAAGATTACCAAATATTTACGTCTATATCGCCACTAGTTCGAATATAAGCTGGCACCAAAAATGCATCGAACAAAATAGAAAGCTTTTGGGCACATTTTATGTTTAAAACCAACACAAAAAAAGCACTTGAGATAATTCTTTAGTTGCTATTATAAATGAATCTCTTTTTTGTAGTTGTTATTATTCTGGTTAATAAATGTTTTAGTTTTCTTGTTGAATTGGGTTTTCTATATACATGTCCTTTAAAAACTAAATAAATATTAATTCAATTTATGGGCAACTTTGTTTTTTTAAATTGTCTTGTTAGATTTGCTGTTTAGAACTAATGCAAAATATTAAGTGTTATATGTTGTTGTAATCGCACTGAAAAAATGCAATTTATTGAGATACCCAGATACAGGGTGTCCCATTTAAAAAAATGCATATTTGGGTTATACCTCAGAAATTAAAACATTCATATTTATTTAAGGTACGCCACTGGATTCCACGTAAAAGTTATAAAACTTTTGCATTTGAAGTTTTTCTATCACCATTAAAATTTAGGTAAAGAAGGTGTTAAAAGTACCTTTTAATTACATATAATGATGGAATTGGAGGACCGAAATACGTACAAAGCAATTTGTAGGACAATGTAGGTGTCAATTAAAATAAATATTAACTAACAATTTAAAAAATCCTATGGTTAGTAATTATTTTTATGGCTTCGTTAATACTACATGTTGCTGCTAGGGGTTTTTTGATAAAACCTTTCATTTTGTAGGACAAATGTTTTTTCATTTAATTTAGATAATTATCTTAAGACTAACCACAAAAAACCAGTTAGTAATCAAGTTTTCAAAATCTTCAAATCACCATATTGTATCCCTGCTACCCTAGTTATAAACCACAATCGAGAATTTTCGTACAGGAAATTGTTGGGCGTTTGAAACGAAGCTATTCACGAAGATTTAGCTTGATAATAATTATTTCTACAACAAGGATTAGTACTACATCTTTTAAGAGTAGGACCAGGATGACGTATCACGCATCATTACTTTGTTAAACATAAATGTTGGTGGTGGGGGACTCTTTGATGAAACCTATGAAAACAAATGTTTGTTTGGTTTATTAAGATAACTGTCTTTAAAATTAACAGAGAAAATCCAGGTTTGTAATACATTTTTGATATTCGTCAAATCAACATATTTCATCCCTGCTACCCCTGTAAGCTACCACGAACAAAAATTGTTGTAAAGAAAAAAGTTGAACGTCTCATCAAAATGAAGCTACTCACGAAAAATCAGCTTGTTGGTAATAATTGTTAAAAATGGGCCAGGTATCCCTAACTAATACATTTGTGATATTTTTATATTTATTAAAACTTTTTTTGTATACATAGACAACTTAGAAACCAGAAAAAAACTAAAGAAAAGAAGCGTTCCCTGGATCTTAAAAGGTATGATGAATTAGCCAAACCAAAGCCAGTTTTTCAACCAGAGCCGGTTAAGGTTAGTACAAGAGATAATTAAAAAGAATTTTATAAGAAATCAAACAGTTCTAATTTTTAAAATTATAACTGTCCACGGATAGGGTTTACAAAAGGACAAATGGACGAAAAATTTAATTTAAAAAAAGTCATTTCTCATAAAAATGTTTGCTTGTAAAAAAATATAAATCACGAAGATAAAATGTTGTTTTTGTATCCGGGGTTTGCAAAAACTTATTTTTCTTCACGAGAAATCTACCTTTATTTTTTACTTAAAGAAAAAAATATAATTTAAAATATGTACAGGGTTGGTCTGTATATTTGGTCTGTTACACAGCGCCTATCTCGTTTATTATACAAGATCACTGATCTCGATGGATTGCCAATGTTATAACCTGTGCGAAACAAAAGTTACATTTCATGGGCGGAAAAACCGGTTTGTGCGCAAGCCAGTTGAGGGTAAACTGCGAATCTAAATGTAGGTTATCTATGTACAAGATAGAAAGAAACTTTGGTAATTTTCTAGAAACCGGCGGCAACTCCGATTTTGACGAAATTTGGTATACGAGGGTTTTTGGGGCGCTGATCACGAATCTGAAAGAATTATTTGGCGGAAACGTTTCGTTCTCGAGATATCCATCATCAAAGTTGGTATTTGAACTAACCTTATTTTTACTGTATTCCCCCTTCTTTTTGCACACAATTCTTGATTTTTACACTAAATTGACATGCCATGTTTTATATGCACCTTTTAAATACTTGGTTTTTATTTATTTTACCCGTTTTTCCATTTATTTACGAAATCCATTGTAGCAACGTCGCGGCCATTTTATTACTAGAGATTTTTTCCGCCCAAGGTTGCCCACTGTGAAAAAACAAATGAATGGCGCCACAGTTTGATATTTGAATTTGAAAACTTGATTTATTCTTAGTTTGGTTACATTTCAGAAGTTTTAAAAGACATGGAAGCCAAAATAGTACTCAATATTGAGAAAAATGTCAATTTATTACAAATATATGTATAGACCAAGTAAGGATTAGCTTATTATACATTTTGGTGTAGTATTTGCTAAATTATAAAAAATTTTAGATGATTTTTATGGCTGGTGCAAGATATAATCGGTCCATATAATAAATGGCCGGAATTCATAAAGTCGGCTATAAAATTAACAACATTTGCATATAAAGAAAGAGTCCAAATCTTAAGTTTCTTTTTTTAAATGGAATAAGGGATCCTATGCAGGCCTACAATGTTTTGGTTCGGATAAAGGTGCAAAACTTATGAATACATACTATAAAACAATATTGGATTTATACAATTATTGGTTAAATAAAACTGAGGGGATCACAAGAAGAAGCCGATATTTTAGCAAATGTGTTGTACATAACATATATGAAGATTTAAATGGCGATAGGCGTTCAGTTCGATAGAAAAATGATTACTAAATTATATAAATACATATAATAAATATTTACCAAAAATTTAATTAAATTTTATGTTATTTTAAGTAGTAAAACCAGTAACGTAATAATAATAATAAAATAATAAATAGACATTTATATATATATATAGTGGCGGCAAACTAATTGGAAACGATACTTAAAAAACAATTTAATAATTTTGATACAGAAATGTATACGAGAAATTTCAAATTTTATTTCAATGTTTGATTATTTATAAAAATAAAAAGTTAAAGTACAATGAAAGTATCATTGAAATAAAACTTCAAATTTCTTAAATACATTTCTGTATAAAAATTATTAAATTATTTTTTAAGTATCGTTTCCAATTAGTTTGCCACCACTGTATATATATATATATATATATATATATATATATATATATATATATATATATATATAAACCATTTAAATAAAAAACAAAAAATTAACAATAATTTTTAAAACTAAATATTTTTTAACGCCTTAAAAAATTCGTCGATCCTCTTTTCATGAGGATGTTGCCTCTTAAAGAGATATTCGGCCAAATATCCCACGTAATGGTACGCTCTTTTCCCATAACGTGGAATATTCGACCGAACTTCTCTCCAGACCCTCTCAATATTCTGAGTATGAGCACCTAAAAAAATTTATACATGAATTAGTTCTATTTGTAACAATTTTTTCTTAAAAATTGACTTACCAGTCTGTGGATCTACGAAGTTCAAACTGTGGTTCACGGTTAAATGACTAAAGCCATGTTTGTCGACGTTTCTATATGATCTCCAGCAATCGGATATAACAGTTGTTCCTTCATTTATCCACTCTTTTATTACTTCTATTAAAGTTTCTGCGTTCCGATTCGGGACTGGTACCAAAAAATCTTATTACTACCCCGTTCAAAACCCCCAAATACCCATTGATCCTCAATAATCCTTCCTTTCAAATTTTCTTCTCCCAAATTTTGCTTCGTCAATTTCCACATATTTTCCCTGACCCCCAGTTTCGCTGAGTTCTCTCTTGGCACCAGCTCATGCATATCTTAAAGAATACATTAAAAATTAAAATTTGTGTTCACACATAATAATTATTCATATAATTACCTCCCTACAAAAATTACTCCAATCCACAATTGATTGGAGGCCTAATTTTAATTCTTTCTGCATTATCCGCACCCTAGAGTGAGGAAAGAGGAGAAAATATGCCACAAACTGGCATATTTTTGAACTGGCAAATGTGACTCAAAGAAGGTGCCTTTTTTTCCGCTTTGTCTAAATTTACACAGTGATTTCTTCTTGTTGCTGCTTCTTTGATATTTTTGTTACAAGAAAACATCAAAGATGTTTTATTTAAACCGCAAACATTTCCACATTTAGGGCAAGATCGTGTTTCTTTTAAAACGCCCGAATCTATTAAATAATTAATTAAATTCTCTTGATTTGTAATGAACGTTAAAAAAGTAATAAGCGAAAACTCCATTTTAGCTTGCATTTTGTTACAAAATTAAATTATTTAATTTCAAATTCAAATATCAAACTGTTGTTTTTTCACAGTGGGCAACCTTGGGCGGAAAAAATCCCTAGTATTAAAATGGCCGCGACGTTGCTACAATGGATTTCGTAAAACGGGTAAAATAAATAAAAAACCAAGTATTTAAAAGGTGCATATAAAACATGGTATGTCAATTTAGTGTAAAAATCAAGAATTGTGTGCAAAAAGAAGGGGGAATACAGTAAAAATAAGGTTAGTTCAAATACCAACTTTGATGATGGATATCTCGAGAACGAAACGTTTCCGCCAAATAATTCTTTCAGATTCGTGATCAGCGCCCCAAAAACCCCCGTATACCAAATTTCGTCAAAATCGGAGTTGCCGCCGGTTTCTAGAAAATTACCGAAACTTTAAATACAAAAGTTTTAAAAAATTATTCAAACCGTCAAAAAAATATATTTTTGCAAATACAGAGTGAGCCAAAAATGTGTAAAGAACAAAATTTTATTTTTTTAAATGGAATACCCTATATATTATGTCACCATTAAAAAGGTTTACATAAATACCACATTTAATATATCTATCTTTATTAATTCCGGAAATATGGCCATTTTAATCTGGATATAATTTTCATTACATCTACAGTCTCTTAGTGCCTTAGGTAGAATAATGGAAATTATATCTACTATTTTTCAGATTTAGGTGGTCATATTTCGAAACTATTAAAGATAGATATATTAAATTTGGTACTTTTGAAAGCTTTTTAAACATAATTTTTATTAATGTCATACAGGATATTCCATTTAAAAAATTAAAAATTTCTTCTCCACTTATTTTTAGCTTACTCTGTATCTACAAATATATTTTTTTATAACGGTTTTAATAATTTTTAAATTTTTATATTCAAAACTTCTTTTTACCCTGTTTAAAAAACAAGATAGGCGCTGTCTAAATATATGGACCAACCCTGTACGTAAAATAGCATTTTAAATGACTATTAATGTTACAGGGGTATCAAAAAGTTTTATAAAACTGATTTTGGAGTTAACAAAAATAAATTATTTTACATTTTTAAAGTAAAATTACCTAAAAAAGTCTTATAATTTGCTTTTTAAACATTTGCTTCCTCCAAATTTCTAAAAGAACACATTTTTTTAACTGTAGACAAATATAATTAAGGCGTTTTTGCCAATTTATGAAGTTCAAAAAGACTTGCTATTTTTATTTTCATCGATTATAAACTTTACTTACTTGGTCCATTTGTCCTCTTGTAAACCCCACCCGTAGACAGTCTGTATATTTTTTAAATTATTTAAAGAGAGATAAAGTCATTTAAGATTTCTTAGAAAATTCAAGATGTAGCCGTAAGCCAGATGTAAAATTTTGTCAGTTATTTCCTCTTAGTCTATAACTCGTAAAATGCTTTAATAAGGTTGTACATGAATCGTTGTGCGTCTTCGATGGTGAAATTGTACAGGGTGCTCCATAAAAAAAAACAATATTAAACCTGTGTTTTTTGAATGGAAAACCTTGTCTATTAGTTTATTTTTGGATTGTAGGAGTAAAAATAATGTATGTTTTATTAGCGTTACCCATACCAAAACTAAAAGGTTTTCAAGATATTTGGGATTTTTAAAAATCATGATAAAAACAAAATTTTAATATAAGCTTAAGTTTTTATATTATGTTAGATTGCTAAAAAATTAGGTCGACAATCACCTACATTTAAATTTTTTACTAGAAATTATACAGGGTGTCCAGTAACTACTATTTACTATTAAATTAATTTCTAAACACCCTGTATAATTTTTAGTAAAAATTTAAATGAAGGTGATGATACACTTTATATTCTAGAAATCTAACATAATATACAAAATCAAGCGTAAGTAAGGTAAGATACAGGGTGGCCCACCATATTCGACACGGTCTGTAGCTGGATAACCATGGGGTTTTTCAATGATCTGAAAAATAAAGCGGATAGCTAATAGAAAATGTTCCCCATATATTTTCAATAGACCTGCGCACGAATTTTTGACCCCACACTGGGAGAGTTGCTGTACACCTTTGCACATGCGCAGTTCTCATAAAAGTTAGTGTTTTTCAATTAAAATCCAATATAGTGTTGGCAACATTGACAAAATTTGCAGTATTTTAATAAATATAGTGGTTGGAACACTGAAAATGTTTACCTACATAGCAACAGGGCCACACTCATGATAATTTGGGATTTTCCGATTGTAAACGCCAGGTAAAATTGACGCCGTCAGCCGCCCAAAAACCAACCTCTCATCTACGGTCGACCGTTATTAGTCATTTGCAGAGGCGCACTTACATGTTTGCCGCCCGTAGGCTATTTTATTTTCGCCGCCCCTTTCTTCTTCTTTTTTCCTTCAGAAATATTTTTGAAGAGCAAAAAACGTCTGCCGCCCCCTAAAAATGCCGCCATAGGCTTCAGCCTACTCAGCCTTTTGGTAAAGGCGCCACTGGTCATTTGGTATTTCGCTAAGCACAAATGAAAGGACATTTGTGCTTAGCGAGTCTTCCTGTTTTTCAGTGGTGTTTTTAACTTTTGTTTATTTTAGTTTTGATAAACCAAAACTAAATAATGAGTTATTGTATAGTGTTGTTTTGCAGAAATTGGAAGGTTTTTCTTGTGGTTTTGATTGCAAATATGAGGTCAGTCAAAAATTTTCAGCATAAAATTTTCTAAGATCACGAACGTTTGCAAACGACCAGAGGCAAAGGTGATAACTTGGTCAAGTCAAATGAGGCAACGGCGTTTACAAATGGCACAACACGCCAAGTTTAACTGAACGAAAACTGCTACGGCAGCGAAAGTGAAATAACAGTGTATAAATTGAGTCCTCAAACTAGTTACACCAAAATTAATTGGTTTTATGATAAAATAAATCAAATACCAATTGATTTAGTTTTGTTGTGTCAAAGTAGTTTTAAGAAGAAAGATAATAACGCAAAAAATATCGTGCAGTTTTAAGGTTTAGTCAAAGAGGGTCCAGCAAAAACAAAATTCAAGTTGAGATTAGTGCTTCAAAGCACTCTCGTATACTAAATTATACAAGACAAAAAAAGTACCCAATATCTAAACCGGTTTAATTTTTAGGGACTTCTATGGAAGACGAGTACAAACTTAAAATAAAATATTTAAATATGTGTATACACGTTCGGTGGTTGAAAAGTTTCGAATATGATTTTTAGGCAATGTGTAAGAAAAAGACGGAGTAGAGCGAGAACAAAGTTTTGGCTCCACCCAGGGCGGCTATCGCGTCGTCGTTGCGCTTATCAGTCCGGTCAAAGTTCGGTTGCAATTCTTCGCATACCAAGTACTGTGTTACCGATCATGTTTACAATTTATTTTAACCTTGGTACGAAGGCGGATACAGTAATAGCAGTACGGGGAATCGGCGTCGCTATCGGTGGGCGGTTACCTATGCAGTCGTTCTCTGTCTACTCTCTATCTATTAGTGTCTAATACATTAAAACGCAATCCGTTAGATTCAACTCGCCAAACCTGTATATCCAAGAAAAAAATTAGGTAATTGTCTAGAAAGTTGCGGCCACTCCGATTTTGACGAAATTTGCTATACCTTGGTTTTTGGGGCGCTGATCACGAATCTATTTTTTTTTCGGAAACGGTTCGATCTTGAGATATTCGTCATCATGGCCAAACTGTTCTTATTTTTACTATAATTCCCTTTTTTTTGCACTAAGTTACTGATGTAACACTAAATTAGCACACAATATTTTATTTAACTATAAAAACCCTTTTAAAACATGTTTTTCTTATTGGTTTTTAGCCTTTCTTTATTAATATAAAAAGTTTGCTTTAAATCAAGTCGCCATGTCTGAAACCATTATACACATAGGTGTATGCATGGTTGTAGCGTTTTAGGGGTAAAAGATTTGGAATTTAATGAAAAAACGTGTAAAATAACTAAAAAAGTTTTTTTTTTAAAGATGTTTATATAATATTGTGTGCCTGTTAGGTGTTATATCAAGAATTTTGTGCAAAAAGAAGGCGGAATAGAGTGAAACTAAGAATTGAATTTCAACTTTGATGATGAATATCTCGAGAACGAAACGTTTCCAAAAAAAAGTCGTGATTAGCGCCCCAAAAACCCTCGTTTACCAAATTTCCAAACCCGGTCCTGTTGTTTGTTTTCCGCTAGTCTGTAAATTTTAGTGCGCATGCCCACAAGTGTACTGCGCAGTGCCCACGTAGGGGTTATTGTCACTTTTGCTGTATTTATCCTTATTATTTTTTCAGATCAGTGAGGTTTTAAAAAAGTAAACACTGGAACGTATACAGGTCGGATAAGACCACAGTATAAAATTATTTTAGTCTATACAGGGTGTCTCAAAAAGTGTGACGTATCAAAGTTATATTTTTTAAAATGGAACACCCTATATTTTATGACGGTTTTAGATTCTACTTTAAAAAAATAACTCTAAGTTTGTCTTTTATTCGTTTTTGTGATATTTGATTTTTTGAAAAATGCAGAGGTAAAATTAAATTGATTTTACTTTTACACTTTTAACACTTTAAACTTTAAAATGCGTAACAAGATTAGAAAAAGTCTGCCATATCATACGTAGGTCAAATCAAGATCAAATATTGTACAGGGTGATCAAAAATAATTTCAATTTTTCAGAAAATCAAATAGCCATATCTCTCTTATTTTAAATGGAATACCCTGTATTTTTTACGTCACATGATGACAAATAAAATACTCTTTCAAATGGTGTATAGGTTGCCTATACCTAACTTTTGTGCTTTTTAGTAAAATTTGTTTTTACAAAATTTTTAGTCCAAATGTTTATTTAAATTAAAGTTGGCTCTGACATAGCAGCCATTAATATTTTTCTTAAAAAATAACAACGACCATTTATTGATTACTAGTGTTTTAGTCAGAAATTTCAATGATTTTAAATAAAAACCCTTCTTCTACAACAACAAGATGATATAATACTGGTAGGATGTGAAAAAATGGTTTACTTTAGTTAAGAGTTAATCCTGAAAAATATTCCAGGAGAAACAATCTGATAACCTTAATAGTTAACACAGTGATTATGGATAATGGAAGAAACGAGTTATAGGTCACAGAATTTCGTCATAACTGACCAGAGGCGTTATTAGGATTGTTTAAAAACACAAGTTTTATCATTACCACATTCAGCTGAAATAACTGTTATTGGAAGTAGCATTATAAGCAACTAATGAATTTTTTTTTCTGTGAATTTTAAAAATAGTGGCAGATAATACAAAATCTTTTAATTTTATGATTTTTTCCAAGAAATTTACATTTTGCAATAACGGCTTAGTAAAGAGGCATAGCTATATCACAGCCTACTTACATTTAAATAGACATTTGGAATAAAAATATGTTAAAACGGAATTTACTTAAAAAGTATAAAAGATAGGTATGGGCAACCTATACACCATTTGAAAAAGCATTTGGTTTGTCATCATGTGGTGTAAAAAATACAGGGTGTTCCACGTTTAAAATAAGAGAGATATTGCTATTTGACTTTCTAAAAAATTGAAATTATTTTTGATCACCCTGTATAATCTATGATCTCGATATGACCTACGTATAATAAGGCAGACTTTTTCTAATCTTGTAACAAATTTTAAAGTTTAAGAAGTTTATATTGTTAAAATAAAATTATTTTAATTGCACCCCTGCATTTTGAAAAAAATCAAATATCACAAAAACGAATAAAATTAGACACTTGGTACTATTAACAAACTTAAATTATTTTTATGTAGAATCCAAAACCGTCATAAAATATAGGGTATTCCATTTAAAAAATATAACTTTGATACGTCACACCTTTTTGAGACATCCTGTATAGGTAAAATAATTTTATACTGTGGCCTTATCCGACCTGTGTATGTTTCAGTATTTACTTTTTTTAAAAACCCCATGGTTATCCAGCTACAGACCGTGTCGAATATGGTGGGCCACCCTGTATATTCAAATTATAATTTTAATCAAGAATTTTTCAAAAATCCAAAATACCTTAAAAACCTTATATTTTTGATATAAGTATCACTGATATCAAGTAAATCAACTTTCGAAGAAAGTGCGTGGCAAGTTTTCAAAAATTTGTGAAAAAAAAATGTTTTCTCAAAATATCTAGAAGCCATGCTTTTTGGATGAAACGAAAAGTGATTAAACCAAGCTCTAAAACTTTAATTTTTTTCCCATTTAACCATCTCTGTAGCTGCTTCTGTACTAAACCTTAATAAAAACTAACCCTGTATAGAGTATCTTACGACCATTATAATTAAATTGCATTGTTTCCTTTAAAAATGTTTATTTTCTTCTAGAATAGAGATGTTGATATATATGTATAAAAAAAAACGTTTGGAAAAGATGTGGCTTTAAAATTCAGTTTACTGTAAAAAATTGTATAACACCTAATTTTATAAAACTTTTGTACTGATTTTTAAAATTATTGGAAAATATCAAATTTTTATTATACATATAATTCTTTGTTGTTGGCTTTAATCTTAGTTTTTCAGAAAATAATGTTGCCGAATATTATTTCATCTACAATTTTAAATCCATTAAACTATCCAAATATTTTTTATGGTTGTTTTTGGCAAATAGTTTTATGGGCAATAATTGAAAAAAAATCTTCGACCACCTTGCGGTCTTGTGTTTTTATTAAATTATTCTACATTTACCTTTTTGCAAGCAAAATAATGCTTCAAATATGTTGAACAGTTTAATCGACTGATAGTACTTGTTATATAATATATAAATATAACTGTTATATGGTAAAACCCTTATTATTTTTACAGAAACCGTCTAAAGTGTTTACAAACTTTGGTCGCCTGGATGATTTGGCTTCTCCAAAACCCTGCCATGTTGAGCCACCAAAAGTCTAGACGTAAGTTTTTACTTTTTAAAATACATTAAATTGCATATTTGATAAATAATCACAATGTGCGATAATGCGCCATGTAAATAAAACTTAGCAAGTGCTTTTAGTTAAATTAATAAAAGATAAAACAAAACATATATTCCAAATCAAATAAACCAAATAATAATATATTAGAAATAGGTTTTGCTTCACTTTATTCATCTAGCCATTAGAATATCTAAAATTTTAGGTTTTTTCATACTCGGGATAGAAATTTGCTGTTGCAATAGGTTTAAATAAGTTATACAAAATATATGTCCAATTATAAATAAAATTTAAATAAATATTTTATGTTAAGAGTAAAAAAGAAAATTTCGCCTAAGAAAATAAGGCTTAATCTAAAATGATCTACACTCGTTAAGATATACGAGGCATCCACTGATTTGTCTCTGTGATAAAAAATGCAAAGTGGTTAGTTTGGATATATGAACTTTGTTTTAAGTGCAGAGTCTGAAATCCCATTTTGGTTGGTGAGCCACTATACCGCGTAGATGTTGCTAACGCAAGTGGCAGCGTATGTAGATACAGAAGCAATATTTAAATTAAAAATTCACGCGAGTGACAGGAGGTTGTTGTTAATTTTATATTATTTATATTATCTGTAAGTTCACTTATTTATGACATCTTTGACGTAACGTCTAATCCCATATCGATACCTCAGTTCAATATTGTAACAAGTAGAAAATGACTATAATACTGTAAGTAGCTAAGTTATTACACTTACGAAATAAAATATTTATAATTTATTAGTTGTTTCATTAGCCCCCGATGCTAAATGAGGATTTACTCAAACGTCATAGAGGCGTATTGGGTTGCAAAGCTTAGATAATAAAAAAAAAAAAATATATATATAATGTATGCCTTTTCATCCGTGGAAAAGAGGCTATAGCTTTTTAAATATTTTAAAAAAATACTGTTATTATTTCGACTTGTAAAAATCGTTCGAATTACATATTTTTCGTTTTTCTTAAATTATTTCTTCAAAATAAAAAAATAGCCACATTACGTGTTTTTTAACTTTGTAGCCCTCCGCTTTCTTAACGTCACTCTTGAATTAACAGATTAGTGGTATCTACACTTTTTAGCATGTTATTAATTTACCCTATCTTAATCTGACGCGCTCGAACATTTCTGATGGATATATTTTTTTTTGTTACGATCGGCCCCGTACGTACACGGGGCTCATATTTGGTGGAGGTATTTAACCGGGTACAAGGTATCCTCCGGTATATTAATCTTCCGCGCTGTAGTAAATCCCGAAATCGCCTCTTGGAACCGCCGACCAATATTTAAATAAGTAAAAAGATGAATTAGGAACGTTAAGACTGTAATATCTCTATTATCTGATAGTATGTATGCGTCGCAGTCATAAAAACCCATAATATCGAGTATCGTTTTCAATGGTAGGATTAGAAAGTACTGTTCCGAAAAACATCGTATAAAAGCACTTGTTGTTGTTTTGTACATTTTCTTAACGATTAAATGTAATGGTTACATCAACGACAAATCTTACCTTTAAAATAAATTAATACTTACTCCCGAATGTTTGCCGTCGCTCTTTTATAATAACGTAAAAAATCAAGGACCAAAGTTAAAAATAAATAATTCCAACTTTTGGAAACCTTTGAAAGTAATAAAAGAAATTGGGAAAAAAAGGGTAAATCTCAATTAAATAATCCTAACTCTCCACAATTTTTTTAACTAAACATATTTTCTGTAACATTGTTCCCTCCCAAGTTTTAATCGTCTCAAATATCTTCACAGTCTTGATATTGACTTAGCCTTTCTAAATGTACTACTATCATCTTCGCCTGTACGGTACAACAGAAAATTAGGCCATGTCACCACTTTATATGGTCCCTCCCTTGACTTCTGTAGTTTCGGTAAACGCCCTTTGGTTTTTCTTGGATTGTATAACCAAACTTTTTCAGCGACGACAAATTCCTGATAATTAGCTTTTAAGGCATAGCGGAATTTCATGCGGTTCCTTTTGTAACCTGAAACGCACCTCTTCGTACCAAGTTGACTTACATAGTATTCTACTGGTTGTTAATTTATAGAAGATCGTTCTGTAAGCAAGTCAACCGGAAGCACAATTGTGCTTCAAAAATGACTTTTTCAAAGCGTCATCATAACTCCGTGGCTCACGTGGTCACCTCCTACATCATTATGCAAGGCTTGCAAAACTTCAGGAATCCTTTTGGTGGGTAGGATTATCTGATGTTTATGAGTTTTGCCGTCAAAACTTATAAGTACTCTTAGTAATGGGCCATATTTAAAAACCAAACCAAATAGCCCAGTACCCTTTATGCCTTGGAGAAGATAAAGCTATTTGCTAATACGGCTTTGCAAATTTTCTATCTTAAGTTTGATAATATCTAAGGAGCTTCAAATCAATACGCAGTTTTTAATAAAACACAATTTTACCAATACCTTGCAATTTTTACTCCACGTTTTAATATTTATGTTTAAAAAGTGTTTTTATTAAAATATGTTTCATTGTAAATCTATAAATATAACATATTTCGATTAAAATACTTTCTAAAATTTAAAAGTTGAAAAAGTGAAGTAAAAATTATAAGGTATTTTAAATATTGCGTTTTAATTTGGAGCTCCTTTTCTGTTAAATTGGGATCTTCTCACTGTTCTTCTGCCAAGGTCTTAGGGTCCCATTCTTGAGAGCACTGAATATGTGTTCTTTAACAGAGTGGAATCTGCATTGAATTCAGAGGGGGCCGGGGATAATGCCCCCGAAGCAAAAAAAATTCCCCCGGCAAAATTTAGGATACCAAATGAAATTTGGTGGTTAAACCATAAGTATGAATGTAATCTGAAAATATAGCTTCTTTGTTTGATATTTAAAGGTAAAGACCTTTTTTGGCTCTTCAACTTTCTTAGCGGTAGAAATTCTTTTCGATAACTTAGGATCCCCCTGGGATTCTCTACCGCCCCCCGAAAAAAAACATTTCTGAGTTTAATATTAAGTGGAATTTATTAGTATCTTTATGTTCGTCTCGTCTGATGCAGTGTTTACAGTTGTCTGAGGAAAGTCTTCTGGATAGAGCGTTAGCATTTTTATGGTTCAATCCTTTCCGATGTTCAATTTTAAAGTCGTATTCTTGAATACTTTGTAACCGTGCTATCTGACCTTTAGGGTTCTTAGACTGAAACAACCATTTAAGTGATGCATGATCCGTTCTGGCCATAGAGATATTTATAAAAATGCTTCAGGGATTTAACAATAGCCAGAAGTTCTTTTCTGGTGACACAATAATTTTGTTCAGGTTTGGAAAAAACCTTTTCCTTAAATTGTTTTTAAACACAGTTCGATATTTTTTTGTATATACATTAGTGCAGAGTTTTATTTCGGATCTCGGTTTTTGTTTAAAAATAACGCGATGGAAAGAAAAAATCGTTTCCCGCAAAATTGACGAATATCGCTTACGATGTTTTGTCAAAAACCCATTGAAATTTTTTAAATATTTTACTATTATTATTTTAGGATCTGTTTATTATTCTATATAACTTAATTATAAATAAGCTAACGTTTTTAGATACATTTGTCATGGCGTATTTGATTTAGGAAATATTAAAATTTAATTGATTTTTTGACGAATTTTCTAAACACGTTCTTTGATCAATGGGTTTTTAATGAATTAGAATATTGATATGCGGTGTTTTAATATTTTGTTGAGGTTAATTGACTTTTGAGCTTTAATAAAATACCCATGACATTCCAATTAACCATTAAAAAACCCCATATTCAATAAATAGCGCCGACTAAAGAGAGCAGCGAAAAACAGAATGGCTAGACTTAGTTTTTTTTATCATCAAAGCTGCCTTTTTAAACGCTATTTAGTTTTTAAAATTTTGTTAAAGAAAATCAAAGCTATAGGTATTTTATACAGTAAAATTTCTTTCTTTATCTACTGCAAATTTATTCTATTTTTATAGTCTATTTTAATAAATTTCTGTTTTTTAAATGTTTTTTTTACTTTTTTTTTTGCAATACATTTGCGATGTTTTATTATCTGTTCATTCTTTTTTATTTTTTTTTTTAGGTTAATCCTGCTGCATTAACCTATGAAGCCACCGAAACAGTTTTAAGATTGGCAAAACTGCCAGAAAGGTTTTTAAATCAGCCAAAACCACTAGAACCTGGAAAGGTTAAAAGGGGTGCATTATTATATAAGAGTAAGAAATAATTTTATGTTACTACTGTAATCTTAAAAACAAAAAAACCACACGAAAACAAAAATATCTTTCCGGTCTTTATACTTTAACAATTCTAGGTATTAAAAGCGGTATTTCCATAGATTAACTAGAGATGTACCATTTGTAGCCACTTTGAAATTTTTAGGTAAATATTAAATACTTAGTTCATACCATAGTGTTATGAAGTATGTTTATATAATCTTTTAATATGTTAGCACATTTTTAACTGTTTTCTTTACTTGGTAAAAGTATAATTTAGGAAATAATTAAAAACATATTTGAACGCGCGTTGTAACTTGGCCATTTTTATTATTTGTTATAAGAATCTACAGAAGAGGCTGGTAAGTACATTGTTGATATTTGTTAAAAATCTTAATATGTTTTAATTTTTTTATTATACACTACTAAAATATATAATAAATAAGTAAAAAAAATAAATTTACTAATAAACACCTATAATATTAATAAATCGCCATCGCCACAGCAAAAATATATAAGTGCCGCTTTTGGCCATGCTTATATTATACAGTTTTGCCATAATATTTATATAGTACACGTATAATAGAGTGATTCTAAACCTATACGCATAAACTTGAAAAAATATTGCTAAGGACAAACAATGACCAAAAATAAAAAAAAAAAAGTTAGTAAAATATCTTTAGTGAGAAAAATAATTATTTATTTAAAATTAAAAAAAATATATATAATTCTTGGGAAAAATAATAATTAGTTAAAAAAAACACTACTAACCTACTTATTGTTTCAGCAATCACATGGTATAATCACTATAAGCCCCTTATCGTAATTCTAATCGCGTAAAATTAAAATCACAACTGAAAGAAGACTATTACTAACGCCAAAAATGCCAAAAATAAACAACCTGACTTGTTTAGTTTTTTTTTATTAAAAACAAAAAATTCAGACAATTAATTTTATAAATCTGTGTGAAAAATGTAACAAAATAAAAAGGTTCCCAATTAATTTTTGATTTCATAATTCGCGTTATTTTCTTTAATTTTAAATAATTAATTAGGTATTCTCGTGCGTGCGGACAGTAAAAATTAGGAAAGTGGTTTATTGTAGTAGCTGTCCATACGCATGAGAATACTTAATTACTCGCTACTCGACTAAATAACTAGCCATCTCTGGACAAGGCATTAGCGATAATTTAAGTTTATGCGTATAGATTAAAAATCACCCTGTATTATTAAGTAAATATTCTACAGGGTTATCCTTGCAGGGTATTGCAAAAACTAAAAGAAAAGAACAAAACATCTGATTGCACATTCTCGGTTAAGATTTTTTAAAGAAATTCAGGGATGCAAGTAGGTCATGGCTAACTTAATTGGTTTAACTTAACTTTCTTATTACATATTTTAAAAAATGCAAAGTTTTACGAATTCTTAACAAAAATTCAGTGGTATGCCTATATTTTTTTACTTTTAGTTCAAAGTTATAACAGAAAGCTAGTTTTTTAATAAAACGCCCAGTAAATTGTATAACCAATGAAAAGATTTTTAAGGATCTTAAAGAAATCGATTTAATTTGTCTATCTCTCGTAGTTCCGGAAATATAACGGAAATATAACGCACAAAGGTTAGTGCATAAACGTGTTGGTAGTATGCTGATTTTTAAAAACTATTAAAGAAACGCATCAAATAAGGTATATTCTTAAAACTCATTAAAATTATTTTTTAGTGTTAATTCAATACACAGGGTGTTTCAATAAAAAAACACAAGTTTGTCTTAGAACTTTTTAAAAAGTCAATGGAAAAACATAAAGGTGCGCAATTAAATTCTACGTAAAAATCCCTTAAACTTTGCAGCTTACATTTTATTTCTATCTCTTATAACAAAAAGTTATTTGTGCCTGGAAAAATTACTTAACACTTTGTATATCCAAAACGAATAAAGTAAGCCATAACTTATTTTCACGCAAGTTTGTTTCAAAAATTAAAAAAAACTGTGCAAACAGATTGGTTTTATCTTGTTTTAGTTTAATAAATTAATCATTTAGTTAAAAACTTATCTTTTATTGGTTCTTTTTTTATATGTTAAAATGCCGTCTTATTGTATTTTGTTAAGGTAAATTTAAAATAAACTGGTATTTAAGTAAAAAATACTACAACATATTTATTATTGTATGGCCAAAACTGGTGCAACCACTGGCCAAAATTAATGAGTATATGGCCAATGGTCACTATAGAAAGTAAGATTAAATTTATGTAATTTATTTTATTAAAGTCTAAGTGTTTAATATAATTTGTTCTATAATACATTAATGGTGTTATTAATTTATATTTCATTATTCCATACTTCACTTAAGTTACGTTAATTCTTAAATTTTAAAAAATTGATAAAAGTGGCCACAAACGGTACATCTATCCTATATGTAGATGTTTAACCGCTAATCGCATTTGTATCATAGGTATGCTTTCGTGAAATAAATAACTACTTGGATGCCTAAACATGCGCACTTGCATGCCATGACCAGTAACGGGGTTAAAAAACTTAAAAATTTAAATTATTTAAATTTATAAATTTGGTATCTAATATATTTTAGTTCTCAGATTTAAGTCCAAAGATCGTTTTAACAATCCAATAGGAAATTGGGTCCACTTCTACTCAAAAACATATATAGTGTGTCCCAGGATAGTTGTTACAAGAGGACAAATGAACCAAAAATTTTTGAATTTTTAAACGTCCTTTTGGGCAAACTGGTCGCATGGTTCAAAACTAATAAATACAAAATTTTACTTCGATTGGTAATATACAGGGCAAGATAATATCTTATATATTATAATTAAAAATATAAAAAATGGGTAAGAGTAAATAATCATTGTATTTAAAAATATGACAGAATTATGTAAGTAAATGATGTAGATTTATTTATACTTTATGTCGAAATTTAAAGTAAAAAAATATACGCATTAACACTTTTTAAAATACTTGGCTTAAGAGGACTCCGAAGTGAGCGCTTAATTGCGATTTTAAATTTTGTACTTTCGTTTACTTCACGGCAAGCACCGCGGGACGACTCGTAGAAACTATAGTCGCTGGCGTTGCAGGTCGGTGGCCAGTTTGACGATTGGATTCCTAGCTTGTATACAGTGTAATTATTTTTAAGTCGGCACTATTGCTAACTTCTTTATTGTTGAAGATACGAAGTCGGTTAAATTAGTAAGGTTGTAGTATTTTTCCGCTGAATAACGTACTGCGACCAAAAAATACAATTGTTTGTTTGGTTTTAATTTATTGCAAAAATTTACTTTTTTAACTGAAGCACCCTTTATATTATATCGCCATTCGAAAGATCTATCAAAGAGCTTTAGAAAAATACCATATTTGTCAAAATCCTGTAGTTTTACCAATATAGCCATCCAAATTTGAAAATTATGTTTAATTTTCATTATCTCTACAGCTCCAAGCTATAAGCACTAAGTTTACTGTCAAAGATAAAATATTTCCAAAACTATAAGAGATAGACATATCAAATGTTATATTTTCTTAAAGGTCTTTAAAATATCTATTTATTGGCGATATAATATACAGGGTGTTCTATTTTAAAAATGCCAGTTTACTATCAATTTTCTGAGGATGGCCATATTTCCGAAACTATTAAAAATTGGATATAACACATGAGGATTTTTAATGCTCTTTGATAGATCTCCTAACGGTGACGTATTATACGCAGGATTTTCTATAAAAAAAAGTATTTTTTTGTAATAAATTGAAAACCCGAAGTTAAATTGATTTTTCTTTGTTGGCAGCACGATAACTAGACATTACAACACTACACACACACAGACACTACTACTACAACTTTACTAATTTAACCGACTTCGTATCTCCAATAATAAAGAAGTTTGCAATAGTGCCGACTTAAAAATAATCACCCCATATAATGGAGTGGATATACACTTTTATAATTTTAAAATTTTGAAAATATGGTCTGTTTATTGAAGATTTTTTTTATTACTAGGGTAAAAATACTTTCTGAAATAGGTGTATAAATAAAAGTATAATATGACTTGGTTAATATGGCGGAATTTTTCCGTTACGAGGATTGTCACTATCTGTCGGTAATAAAATAAATTATATTTTGATATTAAAATTGTTAAGATGGTGAATTTAACCCAATTTATTAAATTTAAATAGAAGACAGTATGGTTAAAAATATTTGCTGGAGTGGACCATAATAATAAATTTCCCTATACACGCTTGAGTTGTTGCCGCAGCAGTTAACGTGAAGTGTGATTAGTGTTGGGAATAACCGAATGAATACAAAAAACCGGGTACTTGGTACTCGAGCGATTTGAATATAATCGAGTAATCACCCAGGTAGTCGAGTACTCGAGTTATTTTTCGCTTGGTGCTCGAAACTGTCGATGATTCACCTTGTTAACAAAACCGTCCGCAAAATAACCGAAATCATTCGTTGGGTATCGCTACCGAAGACTGACGCTGACCTGTGGAAATAGTAGATAAATAAAATTAGACAAAGTTCATCAAGTATTTTGAGAAGAATCATCACCCGCGTGATGTACAACACGGGCGGATAAATACCAATATTGCGTTTGCATCCCAAACCGGTTTTCAGTAGAATAAGCAACCCATATAAATAAATCGGTTTTTTGATCGTTGCTACAGTTAGGACTTAAAAACTGATATCATCAATTTTTTATCACTCGAATGGATCGCTCGACTACTTATCACAAAAATCGAGTGATAAAGGGTTTTTTAATAATCAAGTACTCGAGTACTTTTTCACTCAAGCAATCCCAACACTAAGTGTGACCGATAACAGTTGCTCTCATTGGCGTAACGGATCACTTGATTTTTATGGATATTAAACATATTATTTTTATTCTGTGGTTTTGAATGTAAATTCAGTTTTTATACTTTTTTTTTTAATGGTGTTTATTCTTTCAAAATAATATTTTTATATATAAATTAGTATTTGATGCCTCTAGAATTATCCCAAATGCAGTTTTATGTTTACTAATATAAATAATTATTAAAATTAATAATAATAATTTTATCATGAGAATAGCATATTAAATTTAAGAAGCAAATTTTCTTTAGCGAAAAAAACTTGTTGGTTTAAACAAATATATATTTGGTATTGGCGAAGTAAATTTTTACTTGCCTAAAATAACTATTTGTATCTTTTAAATAAAGTAGGATTTATTATAAACTAATAAACATTTATTTAAGACAAGTAAATATTTGCTTTGCCAATATCAAGTTTATTTATATTTTCAAGTTTAATTTATTTTAAACAACAAAATTCTATTTCTGTGTTGTTTGTTTACACTTCTGCTTACTAGAAAGAACGACAACAAAAAAAAAACAAAATTTAAAAAAACGCATTTAACATAATGAGAACATATTTTAATTTACAACAAATTTAAGAAAAAGAATGTGTTTTGAGTGTTTTAAAGTTAGTAATTATTAATTTACTTTTTACTGAGCAAAATTAATTAATAACTAATTTAATTAGAACCAAAAAACATAATTTGTATGTCATCGTTTTAAAGGACCATTAACCAGTAAATAGAAAATATATTAGAAAAATTCTAAACCAAAACAGTTCTCTTTAGAAAAAGAAATAAAGTAAATGTGGTTGTGTTAGTAGCAGCAATTAAATATTTGGTTATTTTATTTTCTTAGTGTTTTGACAAATATTATTTAAAAATAATACTATAATTTAAATTTCCTTTGAATTATTTTCCGTGATATGTAAGCTGCTTCAAAATTATTTAATTGTTTGGGACTTTTAACACTTTGACCGCCACCCCAAATTTTATTAATGGGTCTTCTACGCCACACAGAAATGTACTAATATTCCTTTCTTAGTAAAATAACAATTTTACCGTAAAAAATCTAACTTCAAAATAATGTCTTGCAAAGAAATTTTCTCCATTACCTCCCGCGACGCCTGGTTGAATTTCATTTAAAAATGCATTAAAAGTGGTCTACTTTAGTATGCACGAAGCAAAATATATAAATTCGACTGTGTATACCAGAAAATACACGTGGCGCTTTTGACCAACTGCATGTGTATAGGAAAATATACACATGGCAGTCAAAGTGTTAAACGCTTCTGTGACTTCTAAAAAATTCATAATTGTACTCACGCACAGAAAAACAAATATCGGATTTAAAATTTGTTTGATATGCGCTAAACAAATATTTGTTTGGTCTAAATATATAATTTGTTTCTTTAAAATAATTATTATTTAAGTCAAATACAATTTATTTTAAACAAATAAATATTTACCTGTGACAATTCAATATTTGTGTTGCCTAATATCAAACAAATATTTATTTAAGAAAAAAAGTAAAATATCCCACCCACTGTATAGATTTTTGCAGTGTGTCCCAAATTGGGCCTACATGTATTGGTAGCTCGGGAACCATTAGAGCTACAGTGTTGGTTAAAGTTAGACAACTTGATTGCAAAATTAGGTCTGCTTTCAGATTTTATTTATCTTTTATTGTTTTTGAGATAATTGGAAAAAACCAAAATTGTGCATTTTTAACTTTTGCCTGTAGCTCGGAAACTACCAATTATACGGTTTTAAGATTACTACATTATAAGAACACTTTTTTATGAAGAATTTATCTTAAGTAAAAATATTTTTCTAACTTAATTTGTTTTTGAGATATACAGGGTGTCCGGGAAAATGTGGAAATCTCTCGCACACGTATGGAACAGATGAAAATAACACGACAAGTTCCTATAAAATTTTTCCGTTTAAGCCCCCCTGCGGATATATGATCTCCTAAAGGGGGCAGCTAGAAATCGATTTTTCGTGAATAACTTTTAAAGCGCTCTGTATAATTTGATAATATTTTAGTACGATGCATACTAGTAAAGACCCCTTAAAATAGTGCCCTTGAAACTTATGTCGCTTCTTTAGTTTGCCAGGGACGGACTAGTTTTTGCACATTATTGATATTATTTTTACGCCCTGTATGGTGAAGACACAAAAAATATGTTTTGGGTAGTTTAAACCTTTTGCTAAAAAAGGTACTCTTGTTTGACATCGATAAAATGAGCCGTTTTCGAGTAAAAACTTATTTTAACAATAAGAGTGCAACAAATTCCTGACCTGCTACGAGAGGACTTCAATGCTGAATCAAAAATTGCAAATTACATCGAAAATAAAATATTGTATTATTAAACAAAAATAAACTCTTATTGTTAAAATAATTTTTACTCGAAAACGGCTCATTTTATCGATGTCAAACAAGAGTACCTTTTTTTTAGCAAAAGGTTTAAACTACCCAAAACATATTTTTTGTGTCTTCACCATACAGGGCGTAAAAATATTATCAATAATGTGCGAAAACTAGTCCGTCCCTGGCAAACTAAAGAAGCGACATAAGTTTCAAGGGCACTATTTTACGAGGTCTTTACTAGTATGCATCGTACTAAAATATTATCAAATTATACAGAGCGCTTTAAAAGTTATTCACGAAAAATCGATTTCTAGCTGCCCCTTTAGGGAATCATATCTCCGCAGGGGGCTTAAACGGAAAAATTTTATAGGAACTTGTCGTGTTATTTTCATCTGTTCCATACGTGTGCGAGAGATTTCCCACATTTTCCCGGACACACTGTATATCCAAACTTTGGATTTTTATATGGACGCCTTATTGGAATTTTACATTTTTGAAAAGAGTTCTTTAAGAGATTTTTATTGATGTATCATAAGTCTGGGTTTTCAGATTGCTTAAACTTGAAAATCAACAATTTTTGTTTATTTGAGGCTTAGGCTAGACTTCGTAACGGCCGCCTCGTTTGATAAAAAACTAATGATACGCATCTTGTAATTTAAATAATGTAAATGTTAAAATTGGTGTGCATCCTACGTCTCGTTTAGACACGCCTTCAACAAAAATTCAATTTTTATTACTTTAAGTATTTGCATATTACATAAATCATCAAAATATGCATGTATTGTAATAGTTTTTTGTTTTTGGTTTCGTAAATTCACGTGGTACAATTACCCAATATAGGAAGAAGTTTATAAATTATTTTCTTTATAAAGCAATTTTAAATCAAAAGTTTATTAGAAGTGGCGCACAACAAATTTACACAAATAATTTGTGTAAATTTATATAAAACTATTAAAAACTAACCAGAACATGGTCCCTTCGGAACATCTGCAGAGCTGTAGCGTAGAATTTTAACTGATCTATATTATACCATATACAGTGTGTCCAAAATTGGTAGGGAATGTAATGGGATATTGAAAACTATAAGAGATAATTAAATGAGAAAAGTTGTGGGCCATTTAATGCTGAATCTAATGCTGAATCTTGAATGATTTTTGAGTTATTCTGAAAAAACTAGGAATGTGCATTTAGCTGTGCTGTAGTTTCTTTAATTCAAATAATTTTTGAAATTTGTAAAAACATTATTGGGGCAACTTCTTAAGAGCCATGCATTTCTGTATTCAGATTTGATTTTCGACGTTTCGGTTTTGAAGTACCATCATTAACTTTCGTTTTTCTTATGGCGGCCATTTTGTTTTTTTTGCACATTTTTAAAGAACGTTTTTTCCCTTTAAAATGATGTATAACACTTTATGGGTATTTTTGATTTTAATCTCAAAAATCGTCAAAAATAAATTGTTGTCTGAGTTGGCCATGACTTCGAAAGCCATTAGCTCTAGAAGCAATTTCCATTTAATTTCCAATAAGAATCTATGTTGGGAAAGGTAATGAAAGTTTATTTTCAACTTTTATAAACTTATGTACCCAAACAAAGATTGATATTTACCTTGTGTGCATTGGCACATTTAAATATTTTATAACAATATTAAGCTGTAACCTTTCTACCAGGAATAGGTTTATGTGCTCAAACACGTTTTTTTTAAATTTTATTATCTCTAACATACAAAAACCTGATTCATAGTTTTCAAATTGTCACGAACACAATTATAAAACTAAATATGCAGGGTGTTCGGAAAATGCGTTAGGAAATTTTTAAACGGTCATTCTGCAATGAAAAATAATGTTAGTAAGTCCTTTGACAAAATGTCGAAATCTCCTTGGTTACCAAGTTACAGGGCTTAAAAGTTCAATTTTTATTCTTGTTTCTTCATCATATTGTATTTATTTTTTAACCAATCTAGTTGACATTTGGCACACAAATCAAGCTTTGCAGATTCTAAAATTTGAAAATAAAAGTACTTTTTTAATACCGCCGGAGGACACTTTACCTGAAACTTAAAATTTATTTACATCATAACTTTTTTATTTCGACAGATATCGCACAGTCGATGGCGCCATTTTGTAGACAATCAAGAACTTAAAAAATAAGGTACTCTTTATTAAAGTCGATAAACCCAACCGTTTAGACACCAATCGACATTAAAGTTTTCACCAATTTTAATCAAGTTTTCTACATACATACAGGGTGTCCAGTCCAACACACCGCAGTTCAAAAACTAAGACGTTTAGGACATATGTTTATATAAAGTTTTTTTCTTATTTTCTGTTGTAAAATCGCCCCGTAAAGTTTGTCGGTTGAGTTACTGGACCCTGTATGTATGTAGGTAATTGTATTGAAATTGGTGAAAACTTTAATATCGATTGGTGCCTAAACGGTTGGGTTTATCGACTTTAATAAAGAGTACCTTATTTTTTAAGTTCTTAATTGTCTATAAAATGGCGCCATCGGCTTTGCGATATCTGTCAAAATAAAAAGTTATGATGTAAATAAATTTTAAGTTTCAGGTAAAGTGCCCTCTGACGGTATTAAAAAACAGTACTTTTATCTTCAAATTTTAGAATCTGCAAAGCTTGATTTGTGTGCCAAATGTCAACTAGATTGGTTAAAAAATAAATGCAATATGGCGAAAAAACAAAAATAAAAATTGAACGTTTAACCCCTGTAACTTGGTAACCAAGGAGATTTCGACATTTTGTCAAAGGACTTACTAACATTATTTTTCATTGCAGAATGACCCTTAAAATTTCCTAATGCATTTTCCGAACACCCTCTATATCTACATTCTAGTCTCTAAAAACACATTATTCTCTCCGCTTTTTCTTAATAGGTACTAATTTAATTATTGCATATGGGAGTGTTTAAACAAAGCCAAACAAAATATTAGTTTTTAAAAAATAATATGACCCGTATTACAAACAAACGTTCAAAAATATTTTGGAGATTGTAAAATAACCTGAATTTTATAATATATGATGCCATCAAAGAGTTAAGCATTTTTAAAATATTGTTTTGCATAGCAAAAACTATGCTATAATTTAAAATAATAGGTTGCTAATAAGTGTAAAAACATTGTTTTTTCACAGATTATTGGGTAAATAAAATTTGGTTAATCAACTGCGTTTGTTAGATGGTATTTATTTGGGTACACGCCAAAATAAAAGAATTAAAAAAAAAACATGTTTTGACATTTAATGTCAAAGTTTTCAGAATATCCGAATATCCTAGAAAAACAGAAAAATACTGAATTTTAAAACCTAAATAATAGTAAGTTTTTATTTTTATTATTTTTATTCCATTTGTCTTGACAACGGTGACAGATATGCCACCGAAACGTCGATTTTTAATTATCTTTTTACTTGTTTAACATTTTTTTTGGTTTTTTAGTACTTTTAATTTTATTTTGGCGTGTACCCAAATAAATACAATCTATTAAATGAATCCGCCAAACTACAGAACATATCTTCAACTGCGTTTGTGCCAATTAAAAGATGTAATTAATTTAGTTTTTGTGTGTTATGTTATGGGTAATAAAATAAAAAAATAATATAGTTAGGCACATACACACATTTCTGAGAGAAAGTTTACAGCTTGATATAATTAACACAAATTTTATTGTGCCGATGCACACAAGGTAAATATCCCTCTTTATTTGAGTACCTAAGTTTATAATAGTTAGAAATAAACTTGCATTACCTTTCCAAACTTAGGTGTTTATTGGAAATTACATGGCAATTGTTTCTAGAGCTAATGGCCTCCGCAGTCATGGCCAACTCGGACAAAAAACTAATTTTGACGATTTTTGACAAAAAAATATAAATACCTAAAAAGTATTATACATCATTTTAAAGAAAAAAAACTTTTTAAAAATGTGCAAAAAAACAAAAGCACTTTTTCTAAATAACATTTTCAGTTCTTTTTCCAAATAACTAACTCAAAAACCAAAGAAGATACAGCTGTTATCAAAACGACATTAAATTCACCATTAATTGGCTAACAACTTTCCCCATTTAACCATATGTCTATCTCTTATAGTGTAATATCCAATATCCTAATACATTCCCTACCAATTTTGGAGAGTGTATAGGTATGACAAAAAAATAATCAGTAAACATAAAATGTTAAAGCTTGGCCACACAACGTAGTAACGACAGACGAAGTAAAATAAAAAATTTTGGGGATCTGAAATATATATCCACCATATTATATTGTTCCGAAACACCTCGTATAAAAACACGTGTCTTCGTTTTTATACCTTTATTAACAATGGAACGTAACTATGGTTACAACAACGATAAAATCTTCACGGAGGTTTTGCGTCGCCCTTTTATAGTATGGTGGAAGAGTAAAGAATGATCTAGAATCTTCGAGAAATATCGTGAAAATTCCATAGTACAGGATGGCATAAAGTTCTTAATGGATAATTCGGGCGTTTTCGGAAACCTTCGAAAGTGATGAAAGAACTTGGAAAAATTAAGGTAAATTATTTAAATAAATTAACAAACTAAATTAAATGATCCTAACTCTCTAAAATTCGATAACCTAAACACGTTTTTGAAAGTCCATGAATTCATCGGGATCTTCTTGCTCTTCTCGTCTGCTGCAGTGTTTGCATTCGTCCGGGCAGGGTCGTCTTGATAGAGCGTCAGCATTCTTATGGTTCAGTCCTTTTCGATGTTCGATTTTAAAGTCGTATTCTTGAATACGTTGCAGCCATCGGGCTATCTGACCTTCAGGGTTCTTGAACTGAAGCAACCATTTAAGTGACGCATGATCCGTTCTTAGGTGGAATTTCTGGCCATACAGGTATTTATGAAAATGCTCCAAAGATTTGACAATGGCTAAAAGTTCTTTTCTAGTGACACAATAATTTCTTTCAGGTTTGGACAGAACTTTGCTAAAATAGGCTATAACTTTTCTTGGCCATCTTGAATCTGTGACAAAATTCCACCAATAGCAGTGTTGCTTGCATCAGTGTCCACAATAAATGTTTGATTTGGTTGTGGATATGACAACACCAGGGGATTGCACTAGGGCTTTCTTTAGGTAATGGTCTAGCAA
>JACEGR010006402.1:0-61239 GCA_014170235.1 Listronotus bonariensis | reverse complement strand
GTTTAGTGTCAAAGATAAAATAGACATTATATCTACTATTTTTAGATTTGAATGGTCTTATTTCCAAAACTATAAGAGGTACACATATTAAATGTGGTATTTTCATTAAGCTTTCTAATTTATCTATTTAATGGTGATGAAATATATACATATATCAGGAATTTGATAGTAAACTGGCATTTTTAAATAAACACCCCGTATATTGCATTCCCATTAAAAGATATTAAGAGAAGCTTTAAGAAAATACCACATTTGATATGTTTATCTCTTATACTTTTAAAAATATAGCCAACCAAATCTGAAGATTATGTTAACTTTTCATTATCTCTATAGCTCCAAGCTATAAGCAAGTTTAGTGTCAAAAATAAAATAGACATTATATCTACTATTTTTTAGATTTGAATGGTCTTATTTCCAAAACTATAAGAGGTAGACATATCAAATGTGGTATTTTCATTAAGCTCTCTAAATTATCTATTTAATGGTGATGCAATTTACAGGGTGTTATATTTTAAAAATGTCAGTTTGCTATCAAATTCCCGAGGACGGCCATATTTCCCAAAACTGTTAAAAACTGCCGCTCAAGGTCTCTTACTTAATATCGTGTTATTACAATAAGCCCTTTAAATATAAAAATAAAATTCTACAATAAAAACATTTTAGATCCAATTTTTAGAACATTTCTTTGAGCATAGAGGTCTTTTATTTAATTTCTTATTTTTTAAAGAAAAAACAGTAATTTTTCCCAAAAATTATTTTTAAGTGTTCTAAACAGGGTGTTATCGAATGTTTAAAAAAATAAGAGCAGATTCTACATCAGAAAAATTAAAGAAAAGTTTAAATTACCATGGGCACTTAATTTTTGTTTTCTCAAGATACAGGGTGTCAAATTAAATAAAAAATTGAAAACACTTATTTAGGTAAAATTTGTTATACTGGATATAAACCCTAAAGGTATTTATTATTCTTCTTGCATAATTGCTCATTAAAAATATAAAATCTAATATTTACAAAAAAACTTTCCGCAATGCTTCTTTATTGTCTAAAACTATGTTATTAGGCTGTGTTTATTTTTCATTTTAAGCAAAGAAAGATACAAAAAATTATCTGACATAAAAATCGGTATTTTTAATTTCTTTATCTTAAGAAGGTACAAAAGTTTAATACAGATTTACACAGTCGATGGCGGTTTTTTGTTAGAAATATTCCTTCAGTTGCCGCTAGAGACGCCACTAAACTAAAAAAATTAATTAAGTAAGTGATAAATTACCCCCTTAATGCCCTAAATAACACTGCCAAATTAAAATAAAATTTATTAAAAGATAACTAGGTTTAAAAAAACATTTTTTTACATGTTACACCTTTTATCTCAAGAACGAGGAATTGGCGGTCCCATCTTTATATGATTTTGTTTTCATATTTTTACTTTAAAAATATGTCACTAATTATTTTTAACAACATTCTTTAACACCCTGTAATTTTTGGCAATAAAGATGGATTGGACACTAAACATTACCAAAACTATTTCTAGGCAGTTACATACGCTCATAATTAATATTCCGTAGGAAATTGATATCCCATAAAAAGGCCCATAAAACCTATTTAGAAAATGTTTAAATTTTATTTATTCTGTACCGATCGACAAGATAAAAATTAGTATTCTATTTGGAAAAATCGTAAATAATGGTATAATTACGCATTATTGATTGTATTATCGATTTTTAATTTTCTTAACGCGTTTCTTACTGCCTATTGAATATTTAATTTAGCAATTATTATTACTTTGCTTTAATATGGTTAGGCTGCATAAATATAGCCGTTTATTGCTATTCAAATTTGGCATGTTTGAATAAACCCTTAATGACGACTATCCGAGCTGACCTGGAGACATTGTAACAAAAGTACAAAACACTCCGTGGAAATTCAAAATGTAATAATAAATATAGTCCATGGGCCAGTAATGAACCATAAGACCCATGGACATGTTTGGGTATCGGATTGGACGGGTTTCGTAACAGTAACCCTTACGATTTTCGGCACAATGTTTAAAAATTGCATGTAAAACATTATGGTGAACTTGTCCGACAATAAAAGTGACGCATATGCCCTGTCCGACAACAAAAACATTTGACATTAGAGACATTTTGCACCTCTTAAAATAACAGACCTTTTTGGCCTCCTTATGGTTATCGTTATTAAACATAACGATTACGGCAGCAGTTTTAGACAGAGATTTTGCAGCCTCTTTTAAGAAATTTATCTTGCGTCTGCGCTTTCGACACATAACCTTATTTTTGCCTGTGGTTCACCGATTTTAAAGTTAACGAAAAATCAGTATTTACTTTTATTCTTCATAAGATATATTGATATTTAAATATATGCAACACTTCTGTTGATTTTGTTTTTCAAAGTAGATGCAAACAATACAGTATAAGCAAAACAGAAAAAGTAAGGTTGGGTTTGGTAGTAGAATAAAAAGCAAGTGTGCCAGATTGTATCATCTAAATTAATTACTGATTTAGAATATCCGTAAAAGTGCAAGTCCGTTTTAATTTCTTAACACTATTTGATTTTTATTACTGCTATAAATTTTTCGCTAATTAGAGCCTATTTATAAATTATATTTTAATTAATACGGCATTAAAATTTTACCCTTTTAAATAATTGATATTGAAATTTCTACAATCCGGCAACCACGCAGTTTAACAATAACGATAACGATAACGATAAGCTCTTCGGTATTCATCCGTAATTAAAGGAGTCCGGTATGGTTAATAACGATAACGGATCATGTTTGCGTTACTGCGCACTCTCAGAATAACGTTAACCACAACGGAATTGCAAAATAAGGGGTGCAAAATGTCTCTATTGAAAGGCTCTGAGTTAAAGCGTCGCTTCCATATATGGCGGTATAAATATTCGTCATAGACTCGTCGAATGGAACCCCTAAACAGGTTTTAAAAGTGTTATTTTTATTACTGGCCCAAAAACTAATAGGGCGTTTCATTTGAACAACGCAACATTTATTGCGTATATCTTTTGAAATTTATGCTTTTTTTTGATTACCATATTTAAATTTTACGAACTAAATTACTTTAATTGGCTATTTTAAATTTTTTAAAAGTACAGGAAAAATCATAAAATATGTCGCATTTTCTCTAAAATGGGTCTGTACACAGCAAAAAGGCATCTTGAAAGCAATTCATTAATTTCCACGCTATTAAGTTTAACATAATCACCCCGGACACTCAAGGGTACACAGCAATATCAAACCTTTTTTGAATTTAATAGTTGCCGCCCCAACAAAAAAATGTACATAAAGAAAAAAATATATGATGGCAGATGAAAATTTCGAGATGGCGGCTGGGGGTCATCTTGTGATAAAACATTAAATGAAAAGGGGGTCTTTTGACACATTATTTTAAAGCTCCTGACAAGTACTTTATAACTCTAGAATAAAAAGTCAATACCTTTACCTAATTCAAAATGGCGGAACTTGTTAAATTACCTAAATACCTGGTTTGAATGGCCATATTAGATGTACCTAAAGTATTATTTTCTTAAAGCTCTTTAAAAAATCTCTTTAATGATGATATTGGTGATAATATACAGGGTATAAAACAAGTATTTTTTCTTAAGTAAAACACCCTGTATATTATATCACCATTAAAAAGATTTTGAAAATTTTAAAATGACCGTTAAGAAAATGCCACATTTAGTACATCTAACTTTACACCATACAAATTAGGTATTAAGATTATTTTTAGGTGCCACCATTTTGTATTGGGTAAAGGTATTGATTGTATATTCTGGGGTTATAAAGTACTTGTCAAAAGCTTTAAAATTATGTGTCACAAGACCCCCTTTCTTTTAATTCCTTTTCACAAGATGGCGCCCAGCCGCCATCTTAAAATTTTCATCTGTCAATTTCACTGGAAAACAAAGTTTTTATGCAATATTTTCATATCCTAAAATTTTTATTTATTTATATTATTCCGTTTCAGAAATAAAAGGGGGACACTAAAGAAAAGCACTGTATACTTCTTCTTATGACGCTCAAGTAAATCCCCATTTAGCATTGTGGGCTCCCCTACTATAAGCTACAGGCGAATATTATGTTTTCTTTAATATCTAAGCCATCCTTTTAAATGACCCCTAAAAACTATAATTGTTTCCTCATTGAAGCAATTTGCAGCTGCAACGGTTTCTGATGACATCCCTGTACTAAGAATCGACAAAAATTACCCTGTATATGTTGTATAAAACATAGATTAGGCCTTATTTACACAATTATTTTATAGGTATGATCCTTGGTTATACATGAAATATGTTAAAAAATTCCGTTCTTATCGGTGACAACAACCTTATTATTATGTCCATCACGAACCTTATTTAAATTGTCTGTCGACGCAGACACAATGCCAAAAATAAATTTAACAAATTGCTTTAAAAAGTTTACAATTTAAATAATAATCCTTAAACAGTATAGTTTTGCAAAGCAGTACTTTTTGTTCAAAGGTGCTGGTTCGTCTTTGATATTTTGTAGGGTTCCTTTGCAGCATTTATTAGCATCTAAAATAGGTGCAGACAAGGAAGCATATTAATATTTCATTTGTTTGTGTAATAAATCACAAACTCGTAATATGAATTCTTGATTAGAACCTTAAATTGTTTGCATGTTTAGATCTGATTGATTAAAGATAAAAATTATTTAATACAACTATAAATGAGTGTATATTATTTTTATAAAAGGATCAAAAACTCCCAGTTACACTAATTGACCCACTATGTATTGTATTATTTGTATAATTGCCCTCTTTTTGGCGCCATCCCCCCCAGGAGAGACATGAATAGTAAAAGATTAACTATTTTTTTTTCTTCTTCTGCTGTCTTACAGTAATAAAAATGACCTTCAACTCTTTTAGGTTTATGTTTTTTTTCTTGCCTCCCCTCACCCCAAGCCATTTCTGCGTAAGGGCCTGTCGTCACTAATAGTTTTGCATAACTGGAGAATGTAGTTTTATAAACTACAGTTTTAAAAATTTGCTGAATAATAATTAAGTTATAATATATTACACACATAAATAATGCATATTATTCTTATCATTCAACATGCAAAATCACGATGGAGTGACTAAACAACCTCAAAGAAAGTGGGTTTCTGGGCACTTTAAAATATATTGTACTAAAAACGAATAACCTAGTAAGACTTGGTTTATTTAGTGCCAATAAGATATCTAAACATGTGTTGAAAACAACAATAAGTGGAAGGTAACCACAATATCTATACTTCGTTGGCATACATCACCCGGCTAACTACATGCGAGGAAGACACTAGACTAGACGATACTTTCAAAACTGACAACTGAGGTCCTCCAAGTGGGGCGTACTCAGTAAATAGTAGAAGTTTTAACAGGCCACTCTCATCTAAGGAAACATTTGCAAAAAATGGGCATTAACAATCGACCCATAACATGCAAGCTTTGCGATGAAGAGAAGGAAACATTCTTACACAAAAGACACAGTCTACTTAAAAACATACATAGCGGGGACTCTTTCCCACCTCAACATCTTAGCAGAAATCGGCTTAATCTAAGCCAATAGGTTGGAGTTGAAAGACCAACCCCGCCCTATACCAACCAACCATCCAAGCATGATACATATTACAGACTGTCGCCGGATGGGGTTTACAAGAAGAAATTTTTCTCTAAGAATAAACACCTATATTTATAATTTTTTAGAAAAATATCATTTGCAAAACTTATTTAGAGTTAAAGACTTTGGGACAAAACCGGACAAGTCCACCAAAAACTGACCGTCAGCTGCAATGCTCAAATTTTAAGCCAAACTTACTATTGGGAGAAACCGCAACTCGCTATCTTGTGTCGTTTGTTCGCTATAGTGCGTTTTTAATTTTTTTATTTGTTTTTTTATTTTTTCCAATTTTTTTATTTATAAAGATTTTTTTGCGGTGGAGACATTCAATTTTCAGAGTTTCGCGGAGTGCTGACTTCCACGACAATGTGTAAATGTTAACAATGATAAACCAAACCAAAACTGTTCCTGATTTCAGTTGCTTTAGTGGAGACAAAAGTTGAAACCTGTTGACATTTGTTCCGCAATTTTGGAACACAAAGCAACATTTAGTAACAAAAAGTTTTTCATTGTTGCTTTGTTAGATACGTACTTTTGGGCTTCATAAGTGCCATCATTTTTTTTCCATTTACCTTTTTTTTGCAATAGTGTGAAAGAAACTCATCTGTAGTTTTATTCTCTATTTTATTTTATGTATTAATCCACTTACTTTTGTCTGCTTAAGTATACTAATAAATTTATCTCGACTAAATTTTTTATTTCAGTCTGGTATCAAATTTTAATGAATTTCATATCTTTTCGCTACTTTTTATGTAATAGCTAGGTAGTTTACACACTGATGCAAAGCAACTTAGACGATCGATTTAAGCAACCAGTTTTATTAGTCTGGCTCATAAGAAATTCGTAGAAGTATTCACTAGTGCAATTATGGGCACAAGTTGCTTAAGTCAATCATACGAGTTTCATTGCATCACTATGTAAACTACTTACTTATATCGATCGTGCGAGTTGTGTTGCACTAGTGCGTAAGGTAGGCTAATAAGGCAGCTTGCAGTATTAGTCGTATGGTTGTATAAATGAGATTGCGCTAGTGTGAATACTTCTACGAAATCCTTTTGAGTCAGACTAATTAAACTAGTTGCTTGCTTCGATCGTGTGAGATGCGTAGCATCAGTGTGTAAACTACCTTATAAACACTAGTTGCTTGCATTGATTCAGTGAGTTGCGTTGCATCAGTGTGTAAACTGCGTAAGGCAGTCTAATAAGGCAGCTTGCAGTATTAGTCGTATCGTTTTATCAATCGGATTGTGCTAGTGTAAATACTTCTATAAAATCCTTATAAGTCAGACTAATTAAACTAGTTGCTTGCGTCGATCGTGTGAGTTGCATTGCATCAGTGTGTAAACTGCCTTATAAACACTAGTTGCTTGTATCGATCTAGTGAGCTGCGTTGCATCAGTGTGTAAACTGCCTAAGGCAGTCTGATAAGGCAGCTTGCAGTATTAGTCGTATCGTTGTATCAATCGGATTGTGCTAGTGGGAATAGTTCTACGAAATCCTTATAAGTCAGACTAATTAACTAGCTGCTTCAGTCGATTGTGTGAGTTTCGTTGCATCACTGTGTAAACTGCCTTATGAACACTAGTTGCTTGCATCGATCGAGTCAATTGCGTTACATCAGTGTGGAAATTGTCAAAGAAGCAGTCTCATAAGGCAGCTTGCACAATAGTCGTATGTTGTATGGTTGTATCAATCGTATTAAATACCTCTATGACAAAATCCTTATGGGTCAGATTGATGAAACTAGTTGCTTGATGAGTCGTGCCTGTAAGTTGCATTGCATCACTACGTAAACTGCCTTACCGTGTTGCTAATAACATTCCTTTTGTGTCAAAATTTGTGTGACACAAAAATAAAATAAATTAGAGAAAAATTTAATTTTCTTTTTATTACGTATCTTTAAAAAGTAAATTTATTTTTGTACAATTTTTCATTAAAAAAAATTGTATTTGCCAACGCAGCACATGTCTTTGAATAGTAATTGTTTTTTGTAGTCCTAAGTGATTTAACATCTTATAATTAATTAAGCACCAAATAATTTTCTTATAATCCCTTATTGTAAAATATTTGTCTAAGGTTTAAAAATAGTTGGCTAATCTGCTCTATAAATGCTAAATTACAAATTTAAATAATAAAGTGTTATATTATTTTAATTCTTTTTATTTACTTAATTGTAAAATTAAATAGCGTTGGCACGAATATTTTATTTGACATAAAATTGGCAGTATGAGATCATAAATCAGGCCTAATGGGAATAACAATAATCGCCTAGTTGAATTATATGACGAACAGGTGAAAAGGTCAAAAATAATATATTTACCTAGATAATAATAAGAAGCTTAAGTTCAGTAAAATTTTTAAATTAATCATGTAAATGTGTTTTATACCAAATTTACTTATTTTTTTTATAAATATTTTTTTTTATTAAATTTTAAATATACATTGGTTCAAAATGTCTCGAAATTATTTATTGTGTTAATTCAATAGAAGACGTCAGTGGATGAAGGTGTTATGTGACATCTTTTTAATTTTTGATATTGTACTGCCATAACTCAATATTTGATATGTTAAAAGTATCAAATAGTCATTTAAAAGAGAATAAATACCAAAAAAGTATAATAACATAAAATGTAATTCGTTTTTGAGTTTTCAAACTTTGAGTGTAGTATAAATTAACCTATATATGTTACCTTATTTGTAAAGGTTTATTTTACGATCAGGTGTAATTTAAAGGGCAGTATAACACACTTATATTACTGCAATTTTATTAAATGCAAAACTTTGTGCTCCGCATCCCCCTTAATTTTACCATCCGGACACACTGCTGCGGGCTCGTTGCGGTTATGTGTGGCCAGACCTTTAAAGAAAGCCGTCGTCAAACCGTAAGAAACAAAAACAAGAAAAGCAAAATTATTAAATACTCTTATATTATCACATCGTATCTACGTTCCCAGAAGAAATACGCTGACAACTATTTTTTTACGCATATTTTCTTTCGTATATATTAAATGTTGCATTATATGCACTTTTGGGTAAAGTTAGTAACCTTTTGTACTCAGTATTGTTTTGCAGTTTATCAAAGTTAGGATAAGTCAACTGTAAGACATTTGTTTATTTTGAATTTAGGTATTATATTTTTATAATTTGTATAATGTATTATTTTAATAATAATATACAAGTTTTTAAAATTTTTAATTTATTTTTAATGTCGCATGCTCCATTTGACACAAAATGTAATCCACTACTATACAGTGTGTCCCAGGATAGATGTAGGTAATAAGAGGACAAATGGACCAAAAATTGAATTTTTAAACGTGCTTTTGAGAAAACCGGTTTTATGGTTCAAAACTAATAAATACAAAATTTCACTCCATTGGTAATATACGTTATAACGAAAAATGACCAAGAGTAAAGTACCTTTAGTTTTTTAAATACTTGGCTTAAGGCAGCAAATTAAAAAAATAAACATTATTACCATCTTCTTTTAATTTTGCTCCTTCTCGCCCATAATTTAAGTTGTAATGCGTAATGTAAAAAGTTAAAAATTATTTTTTTTAGTTTCCTGCCCTAACTTTAAATTTTAATATAAAATTTATTTCTTTAAAACATTCACTTATAGGATTTTGTTATATTTAAAAAAACAAGAGTAGTTAGCTCCTGGGCATTTTACATATTTTTAGTTATTACTTGACCTGTATAATATTAATTAATGTTAGATTTTGTTTTTATTAGTTTTGGACTATGCGATCAGTTTTGCCAAAATTTCGTTTAAAAATTTAAAATTGTTTGTTTGTTTGCCCTCTTGTAACAACTATCCCGGGACACACTGTACAGCTAAAACTGTGACTAATTTCTGGATTGTGTTTCTGAGTCTTCGTTTTTAAATAATTCTTATTTTCTTTAAACTTTTTTAGCATGCGTTTATGCCTCACAGGCATTATTCAATGTCATTTTAAAAAGTGTTAATCACAAAAATTCTACTGAAACACACACATAAATTATTAGTTACAGAATCTGGAGAATGGTCCTCTCCCAACTAATTAAAATTCTAAATAAAATTTGGATACGTGATTTATTTTTGCTAAAATGTTAAGTCCAATAAATTTACCATTATTGGACTTAACATAATTGTCTAAGTTGGAATAATATTGTATGTTATTTCATTACAAAATACAATTATCCAATTTTTCAATTCATATAAACCGAATCAAGACCTTTTTTGTCTGACTTTCTAAACAATGTAATTCCAACTTTTCCCAACTAATATCATTATCGAAATTTGAGCCCTTAATAATTTCCTTTATTATTGACCCATTCCGGCAGGCCAATTTTACACTAAAATATGTTAGGCCCATAAATCCCTTTGTAGCCCTTATCAAATTAGGTACGTATTCGGCTACCCTTTTCGAAATTTAAGGCCAATTATAAATGTATGAAATATATTAATTGCCTTTTAAACAAAAAATGGGTTTATCACTTTAATTTCATCTATTGCCTTAAAAAGAAAATGAATATCTTTGAAAGTACTAGGAAATACGATTGTTTTAATATATCCAAATTGTTAATCGGTTAATGACATATACAGGCTGTGTTTTAATTGCGGTTAAGGCATTTAATTGCTCGTTTATATACAGGGTGAGCCAAAAGACAAAAAAGCTCATTTACTTGTTAACCATAAAACTTTTTTAAATTGATTTTTATAAATTCATAGCCAGGCCTAAACTTCACATTTTAACAATATTTTGATGTTTACAGGGTTGCTTACAAAAGCGTGACGGTCAATAGGTATGTTTTTTTAAATGAATTACCCTGTCTTTTATATTTTTGTTAAATCCATTTTTACATTCTAACAAATTTTTTAATAAGTTATTTTAGGATTAGCTAGGTACAGCTAGTTAGAAAATATTGTAGCTTCCTTTTAAAAATAAGAAAATTCAAGATATTTTTCATAAAGCCATTTTTCCAATTTTATTTTTTTAAGTTGCCTGCAATTACCTCCAAAGTCATATTTGTACATTTTATTAATAAAACGGGTTTTGATTATACAGGGTGTTGACGAAACAGTGGTAAATTTAGAAAAATTGAAACTTCCTTTTTTTAAATGGAACACCTGTATTTTGCCTTATTATTGTTCTGGGCTTTTAAATGCCCACACATTTCCTGGTTACCCTGTACCTAAGTCCAGTATTTAAAAAATGTTAGTTTTAAATGGGGGTATTTTCTTTGATAATTCCTTTAAGCTTTTTAATATTTATACATTTATATAAAAAAGGAAATTAAATAGTTTTCCATGTGTTACACATTTAATAGACCACACACGTTAAACTGTTTTTTTTCTAGTATAAAAGGCAAAATTTAGCTATTTAATAAGAAATTATTATTGGGAATTATTGGGAAGTTATGAGAAAGTATGGGGAAGTATGGAGAAGTATAGGGAAGTATAGGGAAGTACAAAAGTACGGGGAAGTACGAGGAAGTACGGGGAAGTACGAGGAAGTACGGGGAAGTACGAGGAAGTACGGGGAAGTATATGAAAGTATAGGGAAGTATGGGAAAGTATATGGAAGTATGGAAAAGTATGGGAAAGTATTGGAAAGTATAATATGACTATTTTGTTTTGGATGATTTCCACTCGTTACCGTAGTTTACGTCAAAACTACGGTAAAGCAAAAGCTTCTTGACTAAGACAAAGGGCAAACATAAGAAAATATACAGGTATTGAGGCCTAAATCAATAGAAAACACTGGGTTTTTACCATTGTTTCACCGACACCCTTTATAATCAAAATTCATTTTAGTACTAAAATGTACAAAAATTATCTAGTAGGTAATTGCCTGCCCAGAAAATTTAAAAAAGACAAAATTGAGAAAATGGTAGTGAAGTCTTCGGCGACGATACCCACTAAGCGTCAGCGTTGGCGGCCAGCGTTAAGTGAAAAGTGTGCGCTGTCTTTGTTCATTATGCGAGAATAAAAGAACCTGTTTATTAAAATCAGCTGCCCACCGCTGACGCTGGTTACTGTATCCGAGGCCTTACGAAAAAGTCCTAAATTTTCTATTTTTAAAAACAACTTCAATATTTCCTAAATTTAAAGATTAAACCCTAAATAACTTATAAGAAAGAAGTGTAACAAAAATATAAAATATAGGGTGATCCATATAAAAAAAACATATCTTTATACGGTCACCCTTTTGTAAGCAACCCTGTATACATCAAAATATTTTGGAAATGTGAAGTTAAAATGTATTATGAATATGTAGGTTAATTTAATGAAACAAAGTTCATAATATAAACATAGGTTATACAGAGTGTTAGAATTTTAAAAAAATCGGTTTATTAATAATATCTTTAATATACCCGAATTGATTTAAAAAATAATTGACCGTGTTATTTATATCCAGTAATAAGGGGCTGACTTAGCTCTAACCTAAATTATAGTTATTTTTGTACCAAGAGCGTAAAATAGCACTTTTACGCCCGCGGTTCCGCGTGGGCAAAAATCAGCTGTGGCGTAAAAGTGCTTTACGCCCACAAGGTGCAAACTGTACGACTTAAATTAATATACAAGCATTCTTTGTAGTAAGTAGAAAATGTGTCAGCTTTTATTGTTTAAAATTAAAATGAGTATACTTTTAACATATTTTTAATGAAATAAATTCTTGTTGTACCAAAATAAATGAAGCATTATTTAATTTTATTATTGTTTTATAAATTTATAAATGCGGTCGTGTTTGATACTTTTTTGCCCTAGGGCGTAAAAGTGTTATTTTACGCCTTTATTTATAAATGCGGGACTTTTTGATATTTTTTTTGGATTAGGGCTTAAAAGTGCAATTTTACGCCTTCAAATGGTAATTCTTTATGTCCAAATTTGACCTTGCCTTGAAAACAGTGCATCTTTTGTCATTGTTAAAATATTTTTTTTTATATATATTCAGGGTTTTTTAATTGCGGTAAAAAATTTAAGGGTGTGCTTTTAAGCCAATTTCATGAAAAAGGTCATATAAACATAGATCCGGAAATGCTTTGTTTTTAAGATACAGGGTGTTAAACTTTAAAAATAAAATTGGGTTTTTAATAATGTTTTAAATAGGCTTTATCCGATTAGAATAAAATTTGGCTCTGGTATTTGCTACAATTAGTTGTTTATTAAGCACTAAACGAATTTTAATTGGTGGAAGCAGTGGCGGCGTGGGACGCATATTAGCTAATATTAACAAAAATTGCACGCCGACGCTTTTCTTGTTCAAAAAATATTGACAATCCAAAAAAGGAAAGGTTCTCACCCCTTCTTTCTTTTTTGTTCCGTTTTTAAAAACTCTAAATTTACCCACAAACCTAAATATACAATGGAAAAGAGGTAAAAAAACTTAAAAATGCTGTGTATCAAATGTTTATAAATAATTAAATATCCAGGTTGCGAATTATGGACTACAAAATAATGGACAATGTAAAAACCTATAAACTAAGTATCCATTCGAAAAAAAATATTATTTTATGCAATTAAATAAATTATTAATAAATTTAGTAATATTTTAATAATTTTTTCGGAGAATGACCCAAAAGGAATCTCCAAAAGCTCCTAACATTGACCATAACATTAACCTTCCAAAGTATCACCTATCTTAGCACACTAGAGCTTATCTAGTGGCTATTGAGACCCATATTCCACGAATTCTATTGGTCGGTTCGCTTTTGTTTTCTAAATTCGCAGGAGTGGGTGCTGATTACTGCCGATGCAAAAAGTTGGCAGCAGGGATGTATTTATGCACTAGTTATTCTTGGGGGCGCTTTGCCAATAGTTAGTTCATCGGGCAGAGAGATTAAGTTATCTAACTGCGATCCTGCAAATTAGTTTTTTTTTGTTTTTGTACTAACAGTTGTCGTTAAGTATCACTGTCGATATTTAATCACTTAAAAATGAAAAAGCCATCGTTTTTAATTTTTGGAGTGGTCATTCTAATAGGTTAGTACATTTTTAAATAATACATACTACATTAATATGTTTCTAAAACTTGTATTATTAAATTATTTTCTTTTCACAAAACCTTTATAAAAATAAACGTATTTTTTTATTGCCAAAAAAATTACGTTTTCCAAGTTGTTAATTACCTACTGATCTTAATTTTTTTAGTATGTGTCATAAAGTTAGGGTTCATAGGTAACTTACTGAAATTATTTTCTGTTAGTTATTTTTTTTAAGATATTTAAAACATTTGTGTCAATTTAAAAAAAATTAATACCTATGATGATAAAAATTAATACCGCTTTTCCATAAAAAAAATAAAACGTTTTATAAATATATGTCCTAAACGTCGTAGTTTTTAAACTACAGGGTGTCAAAATTTTGAGAAAATATGTTATTTTAATAATAATTTTTATACCAAATAACATTTTCCTTACAAATTTAGAATAAATATTTACAATATATAAAAATTTTAAAAATAATAAATAATAATTAAAATCTTTTTTACATAAATTAATTTATTATTAGCGATATGACTATTGACCATGCTGAGAAATTCTTTGTATTTATTTGCGCAAAATTATACCTTCCACAAATAAAAAAGTTCTAAAATAAAATTAGGTATTACAGTAAAGTCCGTTTTTTTTTCTAAAAAATTAGGGTTAATCACTTACCGACAACAATAATAGAAAAATATTTTTTTGGTTTATTAAAAACATATTTTTCAATACACAGGAAACATTTTTAATTATTTAAATAATATAATAATTTGTTTAAAAGTGATTTTTTTATTAATTTTTTTATTTAGCACTAACTACTAATTATATAAGTTACAATGGAATTTCAATACAATTATAAAAATATATATCCTTTTCATAGGAGAATCACCTTTTAAAGTTAGTAAATAGAGGTACTTGACACCCTGTATACGTAATATAAAAATATACAATGTTTAAATTTATTTTAAAAATTGAAGCAATAGAATAAAATAATTACAGTTAATTATTTATCTGCTTTATGATTAAACTAAACATTATTTATTTTAATTCTTCATTAAAAAATAAAAAGACACATTACTTAGTAATTTTATTACTATTATTAAATGACAATAGACAAACAGCTGAACACAATAAACGGCTTTTATTAGGTATCAACTTTCAAAAAATATCTTTGCTGACGCGCATTCTTTTTTTTTAGTTTTATGTCTATCTAACTAAAATTGTAGTCAGGATATTTAATTTTTTTTCGCCATATTACAAAATTTTATTAAAAACACTTACTTTACATGGTATTATTAAAAGTAAATTATTTTTTAAGTAAAAATTAATTTTATTTTTGTAAATAATTAGGAGTTTAATTTATTTTTCATTTGTTTAAAATAAATATGCAAGGTGTTCGTAAACTGTTACACCAAACTGCTATAGAATCATCTCAATAAAAAAGAAAAAAGTTTTTGTAAACATGATTTTTTGTTTTCACGATACAGGGTATTAAACATGAAAAATGTTAACAATTTTTAAATATACAGGGTGATTTAAAAATCGATCACAAAACTTAAGGGGTGATTCCACTTGATAAAATAAGGGTAGAGCTTCATATATATTTTTTCAAACTGTCATTCGTTTTCGAGTTACAAGCCGCCAAAGTTAACTTTTTATTTTGGTTTTTCGCCATGTTGCATTTATTTTTTACCCAATCCAGTAACTAACACACAAATCGAGCTTTGCAAATTCTAAAATTTAAAGGCCCAAGTACTTTTTTAAAATACCGCTAGAGGGCACTTTTCCTAAAACTTAAAATTTATTTACATCATAACTTTTTATTTTGACAGATACCGCAAAGCTAGGAGCGCCATCTTATAGATAATTAAAAACTTAAAAATAAGTTACTCTTCATTAAAGTCGATAAACCTCACCGTTTAGGCACCAATAGACATCAAAGCTTTCATCAATTTCAATCAAATTACCTTCATACACATACAGGGTGTCCAGTAACTCAATTTCAATCAAATTACCTACATACATACAGGGTGTCCAGTAACCGACAAACTTTACGGGACAATTCTACAACGAAAAATAGGAAAAAACTTTATATGAACATATGTTCTAAGCGTCTTAGTTTTTGAACTTTGGGGTGTTAAAAAAGTTTACATCGTAGTTCAAACACTAAGACGTTTAGAACATACGTTTTTATGAAAGTAACGTTTACCTGAACTCTTTTTTTTTTATTTTAAAAAGATAATTTTACAATAGCAGTTTAACACCACAGTTTACTAACACTCTGTATAGTCTCTTTAGAAAAGCTATATTTATAAAAATAACCTATCTTTGCGTGTATGACACACATTTTTTTAAGAAAAGATATTCTACTATTTTTTTTTAATAATTAGGTGACCCCTTTTAAAAACTAATTATGTATTTATATTTTATCTTATACAAGTGTATTTTTATTTGCTTGAAATAAGTACCTTTACAAATAAACTGCAACATTACTAAGAAATTAGGCAAATTTTAATCTTATCTTTAAGAGTCTTCTGTACTCGATTTTTGTAAAAAAAATGTTTTCTGTCAGGTATCTGTCCATGTGTCTAAATACAAATAACACACATTAAATATGTGTCTTAATTTACTGCTAATTATTGCAACACTTTTTACAGGTAAATATTTTTTAAAATTGTTATGAATTCTACTGTGGAGTGGGCGTGACACATCTTTTTGAAGCAGTTTTGTTTTTTATTTTTTTATGGGCTTTTTACTCACATAACTTGGGTTATTTAAACCAAAAAATATTATTCAAAAAGGAAAGTATTTGTTTTTTTCACCATGTTGTTGATTTTATTTTTATCTTTAAAATACTTCCTACCACAATATTGTCGTACCTACCTAAAAATTAAGTAACTCAAATTATTAGTTTTTAAATTGATGTTTATTATTTTTAATTGGTTAAATTTATAATATTTATATGTTTTATTTTTTTTTAATTTATAGGCTCTGTCTTTGCAAGTGACTGGAAATATGAAGATGAAGGTAAGTTTTATAAATTTGGGATAATTATTTTTAACACAAACGGTAACATACAGGCTTTAACAAATTCGAGGGCTACCTTTAATATCTCGAAAACGGTAAGAAATTCTGGGTTGGTAAATTAAGACAAAGTTGCTCATTTTAATGCTTAGCAATATTCCGTTTTAAAACCCTAAAAATTTGCAGCCTTTTCGGAAATATCCAAAAAAATACGAAATTTTTTAAAACAGTTTATATATATTTTTAAGTTTAATTAAGAAAATAATATTTAAAACAAATTTTCTACTGTTGTTGCAACTTTTTCCGTTCTATAAAATGGTGTCATTAAATTTAGGATCCGACGTTTCGTCTTTGAGCTACAATCATTGGTTTTATTTTTTGTTAAAATTTCAATTTTAAATCCAACGACATTTCACACATATTTATGAGACATTTCGAACCAAAAAACCATCGTTCACTATTTCGCCATTTAAAATTACAATTTTATTCCAACATGCGGGGTCATTTTCATTTGAAGGTAATAATGCATTCATTTTCTTTTCTTACCACACATCATTACTTTTTTTATTTATTTATATTTTTGTAAATAAACTAACAAGCGAACAAGAATTATTGTTATTTATATACATTTATTTATACGTATTTAAGTAAAGTATGTGATTAAATCAAAGACCCCTATCAACTTTATCGTAGACCGTAAAAAATGGCTTCCTACATACCTGCAAACGAAAATTTTTTCAAACGTTTGATACAAAATCCTAAAGCCACGCCTAAATATAGAGTAATGATTTCAAACTACAACACAATTTTTTAAAGTTCAAAACCAACTATTTTGCCTATTTAAAAAACAAAGTTGATGATGGCGGCTTAAAGGTGAAACGTCCAACCTTAGATTTAATGATATCATTTTATAAGACGAAAAAAGTTGCCAAGGCAATATAACAATTGTTTTTAAACATATCTTTAAATAAACTAAGAAAAAAAATAGAAAATTTCGTTTCTTGCCGGATAATTTCGAAACTGTTGCAAATTTTTAAGATTTTAATACGGGATATTATTAGGCATAAAATTGGGCATTTTTGCCCCAATTTAACCAACCCTGTATCGTTTACCGTTCTGGAGCTCCTAATGGTGGCTTCCGAATTTGTAACAGCCTGTATACGAGTACATAAATATGTGAAATTAAATTACCAACTTAACCAATTAAATAAACCAGTTAATAAAACAAGTATGGTTGGTTGCTTTAAAATTATAAAGTTTCCAAATCATTTTTTTTCTCTTTCCAATTTATACACTTTGTATGTGTCCCAAATTCGACCCTCTCTGGAATATTGTTCTCATGTCTGGGGAATGGCATCCCCTACGACCCTCAGCATTCTTGATGCCATTCAAAGAAGGGCTGTTCGTCTTATTAATGATCCTTTACTTACTCAAAGACTTCCTTCTCTTGCCCATCGTCGAGCTGTGGGAGATCTATCGCTCTTCTATAGATACTTTTACGACTTCTGCTCCGACGAATTGTCCAGTATAGTCCCTCCTCTTGCAGTTCCCAACAGAGAAACTCGTGGTGCCGTGCGTATGCATCCCTATACAGTTCAGTTGGACAGGCCCCGAACTTCCCATTTCGTTCGTTCTTTTATTCCTAGAGTTTCTAGACTGTGGAACCTGCTGCCAGCAAAGGTCTTTCTTTCCCCCCAAATCTTCCAGTTTTTAAGTCCCGTGTTAACAAACTTCCTCTTACCTTGCTTAAGACACCCACGGTACGTTAGTATTTAGGCTTTCAGCCTTCGTGAATTGTCCAAAGATAAAAAAATCAATAAAATTTAATTATTCCAGGACTGAATTAAGACATGTACCACATGTGTTTTAACCTAGTTAAGAATAATCAATCGCGCTGTAAATCGCTGACACCTTGACGATACTCTGATCGACGTGATCAGAGCAATATCGCCATCCTTGTATTTACCACTTCATTTAATTATTTGCTTTTTTACCTATTAATATTCTTACATATTTTTATAAACAATAAAATTATAACAAGTTTCCCTCATAATTTTCATTTACATTTTTTAACCGTTCTTTGACTTTTTTTTATTTTAAGTTAGTATACAAAAAAAATAAAAAAATTTTGAATTTAAAAACTAATCCAATAGTATATAAAAATAAATAAAATATATTATATATTGTTAAATAACATCTTTAAGGCTACGAATTCAAACTTTTAATTCAAATATTTTTTTTTATATAATTTTTACTCTCGTAAAATATAAACGTCAAATATACATAAATATTTAGTTTTGGTTTATTTTGCGTTATAAGAATAATGGGGACACTCTACTTAATCTATTAAATCTGGGCTTGGGGTATATCTACGAGAATTATTCAATTTAAATACAATATATATTCATTGTATAACTACAAATCTCTCTAGTAAAAACACATTAATTAATATACAGGTTCTTTTAAAATACGGTGAGGAAAATTCAAAAGCAGAACTATTAAAAATATTAATGGATTCCGGAAATGCAGTGCTTTCCAATTACAGGATGTTTTAAAAAAGTGCTGGCGGATTTTCAATAATATTCTAAATATTCTTCATTTACTTTTATAAAATTTGCAGCGTTTTTTGTTGAAAATATAATAAACTTTTTATTTTTAATAAAATAATTATGGCATACCACTTAAAATTTTAAAGAAAAATATAAAAACTCTAAGCTCATTAAACAGCGCACTTTAGCGAAAACAACAAAAGAAAATATACCAGTGTTAACTTTTTTCTAATGAGTAAAGGTTATTTTTTAAATGAAATCAAGTTTGTTAAATTCTGCTAAGGCAAACAAAAATTTTAAGCATTTTAAGCAGTAAAACTTAACCCTTTCCTATATATACAAAAAATAAAACTTAATCATTTTTATCGGTTTCTTATGCTCGATTTCCTAACAAGATTTTTTTTATAACATCCTATAATCATTACTTTCTGAGACAGTGGCGTAGCGCGTAGCGTGGCTTGAAGGGGCCCCGTATCTCAATGAGTTAGGAAGCCCAAGAACTTTGTTTTAAGACCAAAAGAAAGGTCCTCAGTTTCCAAAGAATATCCTCTGGTTTTTGGAGGGCTTAAGCCCCTGTTTATAAAAAATATTTGCCGAAAAACACTTATATACTTTAAATGTTAAATAATTTTGGGAGGCTAATCGTAGTAAGCTCCCCTAGCCCCTCCCCGCTTATGGCACCAGTGCAAAGAATATTGTTTTTCTTATTTCAGCATTCCTTTTTTTTCTTCCGATTTAAAATTTTTAAAGACCCACTTTTCCAATTAAGTCGACAGTTTAACAGTTTTCCAACTTTTTTGCTCACACACGTTTGGGGGCCCCTGCAGCCCGGGAGCCCCTGTATCATTAAGACGGCTGATATGGCGGTAGCTACGCCCCTGTTCTGGGATATACTACCTATTCACCCTTAATGAAATACCCTGTATATACAGGGTTCCGGAAAGGTAAGATCTTAAATAAAAGGGGTAATAGAGTGAGTTAAAATAATGGTTGTACTTCATATAAAAAAAGTTCTATCGCGCTTTAATGGGGGATATTAACCTTCAAAGTTACAGTACCACATGATATTTGGGCAAATAACCTTATACTAATACTTCTTTCTATGTGTAAAACGGCTACTTAATTAGTCGAAATTATACAGGGGGAGACGATTTGTAAAACAGGTGAGAAATTTAAAATTGAGATTTCACCGTTTGATACCTTCATATTTTTTGTACATAAAAGGCATACCTTATTTTAGCATTTTGTATGTAATAAATAAATTCCATTATTTTAAGAAAATTATTAAAATATTATATAATTAGAAGAAAAATTATTCGCATTTTAAAGTTTAAGAGGCTCACAAACACCACTTTTAATAATTTTACAATATTTTTTAAATAATTTTCTTATAAAAATGTAATTTCTTATTACTTAAAAACGCTGGTATGTCTGGATTAAAAATGTCATTATTATGAAAAATGGTGCAAAATATCGATTTAAATATGGTTTACCTTTTTCTAAAAAAATGATAAAGAAATCAAAAGGTCAAAGCGAAATGTCAAATTTGTCACCTGTGTCAAAAATGCATAAATAAAATAAGAAAAATCGTCTCACCCTATATAATCTCGACTTACTAAACTGCCGTTTACCTATCGAAAAAAGCATTACTATAAGGATATTTTTTTGCCCAAATATCATTGGTACTGTAGGGGGTCATTATCCCCCTATCGAAGCGCGATAGAACTTTTTTTTATATGAAGTACCAACATTATTTTGACTTACATAGTGTGAGCCCTATTATTTATGACCTTACCTTTTCGCAAACCCGTTAAATATTTTTTGTATCCAGCCATTTGATAAAATTAGGAATATAAATATCCACATAAAAATAATTTTACAAACACCTTTTACTACACCTTTAAAAATAGCCCATTAATGTGTGCCAAGAAAATTCGGTTTCGAAAATCTAGTTTAATTTATTTGCACCCTTTTGATAGTCTCTTAATTTTTTAAATTGAAACGCGTCATATTGTACCAATAAATCAACTTAAAAGATTAATATCCTCAATAAAATTTAACGGCTACATTACAAGATTTAGTTTATACAGGGTGTCCCCCTTAGATAAAATTAAATTTCACAATTTATTTTACTGCGTCTTTCCTTTTTTTTTTCTTGGTTAAATCGGGTAAAATTCTGAAAATATAAACCCTGGTTGTCTAAATCAGGTGATTAAGCTAGACTGTTATAACTCGTAAGAAACAAAAAAACTTATGTTAATTATAACTTTTAAACTGTCACCACTGCCAATGGTAATTTGGCAAACTAAATTAAAATATACTTATGCTTCCTTCCAAAGGTAAACGGTTTACCAGTTGGTAGGGATTGTACATAGTGTCGGATTAAAACCTCTCTGATGCCCAAAAGGTATGGTATCACTGATGCGTCTAAGGACTGCGACTGACCATCGCGTTTAGACGCGGGAAGTAGTCGCTTATATATATATATATATATATATATATATATATATATATATATATATATATATATATATATATATACAGGGTGATTCACGGTCGATGGTAGGTTAGACGTTTATGGAAAACGGAACATTAAGAAAACTTGATGATTTAGGTATAGGGACATGATATGTCATCTTAAAGCGTTCTTCTTTATCTTTTATTTTATTGAGTAATATACAGGGGTTTCATTTGAAAAAATGATCTTTTGACCCCTTTTAAGAATACCGGAAATAATAGTAATTTTAGCACGCCCTGTATGATTTGGAGTCGATTTCTCATTGTTAATTACATCCATCGTGTCTGTCTAAACTCACCAAAACATCAACTTTTCATAAATTGAGAGTACTAATTTACTTAAGTTTAATTAGGGCCATGTTTTGGACCATATTTAACACAAATTATTTTTTATCTCAAAAACCGATAGAGATAGGTATAGAGCAATATTAACAAAAAGTTTTATAATAAAAGGGCGAATATAAAAGATATGTTAATATAGGGGTGTTCCATTTAAAAAATAAAGTTTCTAGGACTTTTTGATAGAAGCGGCAACGTCGCAATGCTGAAATTATTTTAGATCGATAGAACAGGTAAGAAAATGTAAGATGCAAAATTTTCAGAAAAATTCTATGTTCCGTTTTCCATAAACGTCTAACCTACCATCGACCGTGAATCACCCTGTATATATATATATATATATATATATATATATATATATATATATATATATATATATAATATATATATATATATATACAGGGTGATTCACGGTCGATGGTAGGTTAGACGTTTATGGAAAACGGAACATAGAATTTTTCTGAAAATTTGCATCTTACATTTTCTTACCTGTTCTATCGATCTAAAATAATTTCAGCATTGCGACGTTGCCGCTTCTATCAAAAAGTCCTAGAAACTTTATTTTTTAAATGGAACACCCCTATATTAACATATCTTTATATTCGCCCTTTTATTATAAAACTTTTGTTAATATTGCTCTATACCTATCTCTATCGGTTTTTGAGATAAAAAATAATTTGTGTTAAATATGGTCCAAAACATGGCCCTAATTAAACTTAAGTAAATTAGTACTCTCAATTTATGAAAAGTTGATGTTTTGGTGGTAGTTTAGACAGACACGATGGATGTAATTAACAATGAGAAATCGACTCCATATCATACAGGGCGTGCTAAAATTACTATTATTTCCGGTATTCTTAAAAGGGGTCAAAAGATCATTTTTTCAAATGAAACCCCTGTATATTACTCAATAAAATAAAAGATAAAGAAGAACGCTTTAAGATGACATATCATGTCCCTATACCTAAATCATCAAGTTTTCTTAATAAAGCCGTTTTTTTGTGATTTTTTTAAAGAATTTAATTTTAAGTAACCATGGAAATATCAAGCTTATGACAGTTTTGTAACTTTTATAAGTATATTATAAACAGTTATTAACGGTGTTAAATATAATTTTCTAAAATGAACGCAAATATTGATTATTCAAACGAAGTTCTTATGAAATTATTTATTTTACACGGACAGTGTGATCAAATCATTGCCAGAAGTTGCAGAAAATTTAACGAAATGTATCCTGAATTAACACCAATGAACAAGAGGAAGTTTGTGCGACTACAAAATAATTTCATTAACTATGGCTCAAATTTAAAAGCGCCTCCAACATTACCAAAACCCGTTACGTCAAATGAACACAATATCGTTAACGTTTTGGCATATTTTTATGCATATCCAGAGGCTTCAATTCGTAGTGCAGAAGAAGATTTGGGTGTATCATATGCTTCAGTACAACGAATTTTGGAAAATCACGAAATGCATCCGTATAAATTTACTAAAGTTCAAGCCCTTAAAGCGGAAGACTTTGAACGTAGAGTGGATTTTTGCGAAACCCTTAATATTTACACAGGAGGATCCAGAATTTTTGTCAAAAATAATTTGGAGCGACGAAGCAAAATTTACGAGGGATGGGATTTTTAATAGAAGGAATAAGCATTTTTGGGCTGATCATAATCCTCTTGTGACAAAAGAAATGGGGTTTCAAGAAAAATTTGAACTAAATGTTTTCTGTATTTTAAAGAAGAATAAAATTAGCTTTTTATTTATGATGACACACTTAAGGCTGAGAGATATCCCGAAATACTAAGGACGACTGTTACCGATTTCGTCAATAATTTGTCTTTAGAGGAATATAGGAATTCGTGGTTTCAACTGGACGGAGCGCCAGCTCATTGCACCCAGGCAGTTTCCAGGGAACTTTACGAAATGTTTGACGATCGTTGGTTTAGGCGCTTGGGGCCATGGGAATGGCCACCGAGATCACCCGATCTCACCCCGCTTGACTTTTTTTATAGGGTGTTTTAAAAGAAAGGGTGTACATTACTCCAGTGCCTCCTAAAGAAGAACTGCGACGGCGAATAGTGCGGTGTATTGAAGATCTCGATCCCCATCAAATTGAAAGAGCGACAACGAGTCGTGTACAAAAGCACATTTTAAAATGTTTAGATTGTAATGGACAACATTTTCAGCATTTATTGTAAAAATTTGTTATTGTGTGTTGACAATTTTGTTATTTTCTGTACTTCACATGTTAATGAAATTATTTTGTAATCATACAAACTTTCTCTCGTTTACTGGTGTTAATTTAGGATACATTTGGTTAAATTTTTTGCAACTTCTGGCAATGATTTGATCACACTCTCCATGTAAAATAAATAGTTTCATAAGAACTTCTTTTTAATAATCAATATTTGCGTTCATTTTGGAAGATTATATTTAACAACGTCAATAGTGTTAATAAGTTACTTATAAAAGTCACCAAACTGTCATAAGCTTAATATTTTCATGGTTACTTAAAATTAAATTCTTTAAAAATATTTTTTACAAAAAAGCGGCTTTATTAAGAAAACTTGATGATTTAGGTATAGGGACATGATATGTCATCTTAAAGCGTTCTTCTTTATCTTTTATTTAATTGAGTAATATACAGGGGGTTTCATTTGAAAAAATGATCTTTTGACCCCTTTTAAGAATACCGGAAATAATAGTAATTTTAGCACGCCCTGTATGATATGGAGTCGATTTCTCAGTGTAAATTACATTCATCGTGTCTGTCTAAACTACCACCAAAACATCAACTTTTCATAAATTGAGAGCACTAATTTACTTAAGTTTAATTAGGGCCATGTTTTGGACCATATTTAACACAAATTATTTTTTATCTCGAAAACCGATTGAGATAGGTATAGGGCAATAGTAACAAAAAAGTTTTATAATAAAAGGGCGAATATAAAAACTTGTTAATATAAGGGGTGTTCCATTTAAAAAAACAAAGTTTCTAGGAGATTTTGATAAAAGCGGCAACGTCGCAATGCTGAAAATATTTTAGATCGATAGAACAGGTAAGAAAATGTAAGATGCTAAATTTTCAGAAAAATTCTACGTTCCGTTTTCCATAAACGTCTAACCTACCATCGACCGTGAATCACCCTGTATATATATATATCGCGATAGGCGACTACTTCTTCTAACGACTTTTTTTTAAGAAAATGGTACGAGGTATCGATTAAAATAAAGTACCCTTTTTTTTGTAGAAAAATGACAAAAGAATTAAGGGGCAAAAGCAAAATGTCGATTTTGTCACCTCAGTTTAAAATGCATAAAGTAAATGAAAAAAATCGTCACACCCTGTAATCCCGACTTACTGACACCTTTTTAAACATTCTGGAAAAACGTTTAGTTTCCTAACCGCTCTTTAAAATATCTTTATTATAAAAATATAATAAACAGAGTGTCCTATTAAAAAATCATTGTTGGTTGAATTTAACGCAATAATGCCCCAGTGTCCATATTTTTATTAATACCCTTGTAAATTAACTTATTTACTTATTTATTATTTAGTCTCCTTAATGTGTAACTTTTTAGTATTTTTCTAAAGACGGCAGATCAGACTAATAATACAGCTTTGTTTTAAATAAATTCTATAAGACCCTAAACACTCTAAATTTAAGATCTATGATTTAGGGTACATCGTAAAAATCGAATCCAATTGGACGGATCGCATTGAACTTAATACTGTGCCCTTCGTCCTAAAATTTATCGAATACAGATAATCCGGTTTTAAATTCTTTTAAATTTGACAAAGAAAAAAATATACAATGACAAAGAGAGCAAACAAATAAAAATAAACTTCTAACCTCAATTTTGTGGGACTTTTTTAATCCATTTTATTAAATTTTGAAAAACAATACAAAATATAACGCCAAACCACAAAAAAACACTATTACAATATTTAAGCTTACTTTATTTTCCACTATTTCGTTTCTACACTTATCAGCTGTTTTACTTAACTGTCATTTTTCAAACCTTTTCCAAAACAGTGAATATCGTACAAATGTAACCACCGATCGGACTGAACTCAATACTTCAAATCGCTTGAAAAACAGGATTGACTTATGGCTTTCAATCCAATCCCTTACTTAATCTGAAACGTGTATCGCAATTTTTTGACGGATTAGGTTTTATCCGATCGGTTGAAGCAGATTCAGTATAACGATGTACCCTAAGTCTATAAGGAAGGATACATCGTAACTATCGAATCCGATTGGACGAATCGCATTGAACCTGTGCTTTTCGTCCTAGATTTTATCGGGTGCAGAGTACAGATATCCGGTTTTAAATTCTTTTAAAAAAATAAAAGGGTATACCTACAATGACAAAAATAAACAAACAAATAAAAAGCAAAAAACAATTCTTCTAAAATACATGTTTTAATAATTTTATTTCATTTAAATAAATAGACAAAGTAATTCTTTACTTATCAGCTGTTTTACTTAGAAAATTCATTTCGCTGAATATGCTTGACCTAGTCAGGAATACGAACTGACTGCTCATGATCATCATTGCCGTTATAAGGATTGACTGTCTTTTTAACCCTTTTCAAAAATTGTTAATATCCTACCAATAGATCCCACAATCGCATTAAACTCAAATCGCTTACTCCAATCCTTTACTTCATCGGAAACGTGTATATCACAAATTTTTGTTGGCTTAGGTTTTATTCCATTGGTAAAATCAAATTCAGTATAACGATGGACGCGTAGTCCATGATGTTTGATATATGAAATAATATTTTTAAAAATAACTGGCGCCAATGGACATAACTAACTTAAAAGCTTTTAAAAATTAATTAAAGAGATTGTCTTAAAAATAGTTCTGGTTAGTTCTGGTTAACAAAGTAATAACGCAAACCACTAAAGAAAAACTGTTAAAATATTTTAGCAATATTTAAAGTTAGGTTTTTACTTCCAAATATTTCTATTCTTTACTTATCAGCTGTTTTACTTAGGAAATTCATTACGCTGAATATGCTTGACCTAGTCAGGAATACGAACTGACCGCGCATGATCATCATTGCCGTTATAAGGAGTGTGGTCAGCAAAATGAACTCGCCTCTTGACTGTCTTTTTAACCCTTTTCAAAAATTGTTAATATCCTACCAATAGATCCTACAATCGCATTAAACTCAAATCGCTTAATCCAATTCTTTACTTCATCGGAAACGTGTATATCACAAATTTTTGTTGGCTTAAGTTTTATTCGATTGGTAAAATCAAATTCAGTATAACGATGGACGCGTAGTCCATGATGTTTGATATATGAAATAATATTTTTAAAAATAACTGGCGCCAATACACATAACTAACTTAAAAGCTTTTAAAAATCAATTAAAGGGATTGTCTTAAAAAATAGTTTACAAGTAATGTTTTGTGTTATTTTTGCAAATTGAGTGACAGGCTCAAAATAACTGGACATTAACCTGACCTAATAATCACTTAAAATTACTGGCTTTGTTCATTTCCTAATGTTATGTTGATCTAAATTTATATTGACATTGTACAGGGTTTCTCGTTTTGGTTTCAACTGAGGGATATCTCAAGTAATAATAAAGATAGAATCTTGTGGTTTTTGCAAGCCTAAGCTATCTTTTTGCGAAAGAAAGTCGTCATGGCTCTCTTTTATCTGAGCTATAGGGTGATATTAAAAGCATTGCATTTTTAGGTAACCCTTGTATCCTATATACTCATTTTGATTGACAACTTATCAAAAAGGCGGACAGGACTTATTTTAACGTAAAATGCAGTAGCGTAGTCAGAGTTTTTCTAAATATTATATTTTAAAAATATTGGCCAGTGTTTGGATTTTTTATATAGAACACAAAAATGCCTTTAGTGATAAATTATTGTAAATAAATAATTTTTTATTATATTTTAAGTATAATATATTTTGTTTAAAACACCAATAATGTATTGCATTGGGTCAAGAAATCGGGAACCAAAGTTTTTGCAGAATTAAATTGGGTTGAGCATGTCAGTCACCATGAATACATGTGTGGTTTTTAAATAAAAATTAGACAAAATAATATTCAGAGACCGCCAAACAAAGAATTATAAACTTATGGATTTTTTCTTTTTTATTATCAAGTAACCTAAAATTTAATAATTACATCCCGCTCAATGGCGTCGGCGTCGGCGTCGGTTGAGGGAATATTTAATAAAAATTAAAATAAAATATTAAAAGTAAGTTTGGTTGGCTCGATATCCAAAAGTTATTTGAAAATGGTGTTAATTTTTTTAGGCCAATATGCAAAATTTAGAATAAAACTAAAAATAAAATAAATTTTTTTTTCAAAAAACAAAAATCGGTTAATTATCTTTATTTTTTCTTTAAAAAAGTTTTTAAGCTATAAAGTGACAAAATAAGTTAATTTATCACAAATTTTGTATTTTGTCTAACATTTAAAACGAGAAAATTTTAAAAATAGAATTTAGCAATTACTCTTAGTATGTACAGCTGTTTTTCCAGGAGATTTATTGTTATTTTAAAGTCTAAGCAAGACAGATTATTTTAATAATGTGTTTTTCATTTGTCTTAAAGCCTCTTTATGTTGCAAATATATTTTGTATAAAAAGTGCAATATTATTTATGTATCAGTACGAATTTAAATTATAGGGTGCGTGACTCAACTTTAATTAATATATAGAAAGAGAACTGCTTAACAAAACTGTAAATGTTTATAATTATTTTATAAACATAGCTTTTCTGTCATAGCTTACGATATTTTGGTTGTAATATACTAATACAGCTCCTATCTCGTTTTAAATATTAAAGAAAATACCAAATTTGTGATAAATTAACATATTTTGTAACTTTATAGTTAAAAAAACTTGTTTTAAAGAAAAAAATTAGGATTAGTAAACTTACCATTTTTTTTTTGGAAAAATGTCTTTTTATTTTTTTATGTTTTTATTTTAAAGTTTGCTTATCGGCTTAAAATTAAATTCTAAACAACTTAAAAAAGAAAAAATTGATGTCAAGCCAACTAACCTCACATTTTGATATTTTAATTTAATTTTTATTAATTTTTTCCCCAATCGACGCCCGTCAGCTGGATGTCATTACTAAATTCTAGGTCACTTGATAAGCAGAGGTAATTGCCATAAATATTTTTGTAATATTAAAAAAAAACAATCCATATGTGTCCAACTCTTTAGCGGTCACTGTACTAACAAAAAATTAGAAAAATTATTTAAAAACAATTTTTTTAAATCAATACTTTTGCTTCAGTGCCACCTAACTAGAGTTACATGACAGAAAAAAAACTCTTTTTGGTTTATAAGCAAACACCAATTTTAAAAGTGTAACCTAAGCACTAATACAATATTAAAGCCATCAAAAAAAACTGGTAATTAGTTTGTTTGCATGACGCGCTACACAATTTTGGATGTGAATTATGCAAATTCAAAAATTTTGTTGTTTTTTATTAAAATTACCCTAATTATTTTTTTTTTAATAATTTTTTGATCGCCCTGTAGATCCTACACTAAGACAGCTACGACAGCATGTTTACGGCATCATTTGCTTCGCAAAAATTAGCTCAGCCTCGCCAAAACCGCTAGGTTATATCTCTAATAATAGTATAGGAGGTAGCAACGTTTTCAAAAAGAATTATAGGTCAGCTGATTTTCTGATGTGTTGTTCTCCTTCCTCTTCTGAAGAGACCCTGGGCTGTCTGGCTGGCGGTAGTGTTTGCGTTTTTTAGTTCGCATCCTACCTGTATAGGTAATAAATCAAGACTAATTTTAATTTTTTCGTTCGGTATATATTTTGTTAAAAGTTAAAATTAAAATATATGATATATATAAGGTCAACATTTTTTGACGTATCTGGAACAAATCTAAATGTCAAATTGAAAGCTCTAAATGTCAAGTTGTCAGCTCTAAATGTCAAGGTCACAGCTGAAGCAACCGCAACCGCCAGCCAGAGAGCTGAGGATCTACCTGAAACAGGAGGAAGAACAATATTTAAAAAAAATTGTCACCCTAAAATACTTGTTTTTCCGACGTTGCTACCTCCCGGGTTATAATAACTGAGATACCCTGCAGTTGAAACTAAAGTGGGATACCCTGTACGAAAACTTGTTTTTAGTTGGTTAAGGAATCTCCCAATATTTTTTTATTTTGCAAATTGTAGTATTTTACCCTGATTAAAAAATAACTAAAAAATATTTTTTGTAGGTATTAATTACACTAACAGCTAAAGTTGGACGCACAATATTTAAAAACAAAAAACTTATTTTCAAAATTAGTATGGACATTTCGCTTATATTTTTTTGTTAAGAACAAACAAGAAATGGGACTAAAAGACACATTGGTAGTTTCTGGTTTTTATTGGTAAAATAAAAATGCTAATTAAATATTCTTTATAAAATTAAAACAATTATTTTTCAAAAGATATTCTGCTTTCTGGCTGTTATCTTTAAGTTGGAGGAAAAGACACTCCTATAACCGCAATTAATTTATTAAATATTTTTTACTTGGATTTTTATACAAGTGTTTTAGAAATTATTGTCTATATTTTTCGTTTAAAACTGCCTAACCATAAAATTTAACAAAATATTAAACTATTTAAATAATTTAATTTTGCATTACATTTAATGAGGGACATAAGAATTCATTTTATTATCTTATTACCTGCAAATCGTTTGTTGTTTCAAAGTACTAAATAATTTTTTATTCAAGTAGCCACTTAAAATCAAATAAAAAGACTTATCATGTCTAGATAAGTTTTTATTATTTCTTAATGTTTTCTTCTATTATCTTGCTTAAGTTTTGACTATAAATAAATAAACTATAAACATATTACTAGCAATGTAGAACAGGGTGTCTTCATTTTGTTGCAATTGGATGGTATCTTGGTTATTATATGAGATAGATACTGGCGGTTTTCGCAGTGTTGCTAATTTTTAATGAAACGAAAGATGACACCAAATATTTTTATGTCTCTCTTTTTTTGGACATACAGGGCAAAATACTTTTTTTAAGTTTATTGTTTGCCTAGTAAATTACAACAAAAGTAATAACCTTTGTTGGTTAATATTTTTACGTAGAATCCAGTGGTGTAGTAAGCTTTTTTTTAAATAAATTAGTTTTTGAGATATGAACCAATCATATGATTTTTCTTATGGAACATCCAGTGTGTTTTAGAACCATTATTCTAAAGATTTTTGTATTTTTAAGAACACTGGGCTCCGTTATGCCAAACTGGAAAAAGTCAATCACCCATAGCACTGGCAGAATCTATGGCAACTCTAAAGGAATTCCATCCCTTTACGATGCATGGATATGGGCAAATTACCACAGCTTTATTAAAAAATAATGGTCATTCAGGTAAGTTGAAAAAAGGAAACCTTCTGTTAAAACAACTCAATTCAGATTGGTCATAGAAGCTCTCCTCCTTTAAGCAAATTTGATTATTGTGAAGTGTCAGCAACCTAAAAGTCTCTATTTAACAAGGTGTTTGTTGCTTCAATCTATTGTTTGTAATATGAAATGTCGAATTTTTGGATAAGGCAACGTTTTTAGTAAAAACTTGTTTTTAAAACCTTAAAACAGCCGGATTTATGGATGCGGGAACAGGCGGGGTTATCGAACCGGGGCCTCCACAAGTAAGGAGCCCTCAAATTACTTCTTTTTTCAAAATAAACGATAAAACAATATAAGGGTAAGGACCTTTTTATGTGTTTTTTGCTGCCCTACAACATTTATTTGGGTAAAAATATTTTCTTCTTAATGAAAACTGATTCCGATATAATTACCCTTTTTCATTTGGGGCTCCCACAGGCTAAAATGGCAACCACTAAATATGGTCCTGGATACCACCAATAGGCGGAGATGCCAATAGGTTGGATAACTTCGCCCACCTAAGGTCGACAAGGCCCTTCACCAACATTTATTACTGTACACAAAAAACATTTTTTAATTATTAGCTAACTAATACAACTTGTTATTTATTATTTATTATATGTCATAAACACTCAGATTTTTCTAAAAATAAAAATTATGGGTATAAGACTAAAACATTAAACTCAATGTAAGAAAGCAATATATTTTTAACACATTTTATATTAAAATAAACTAAATAAATAAAACTGTTTATATCACAAACAAAATTTAAAATATTCACCCATCTACATCGCAAATATATGGTTTGGTGCCACCTTGGTTATAGCAATTTTTGGGGGTCTTCTCTAATGACACATTTTTTTAACTGCATTTTTTGAAACCTTACAAAACATAATATTTAAATAATGCATAATAAAATACAACTAATCACCTACATTTTGATATTTTAAGGATGCAAATACTAATATATCGTAGTGGTAGGGGAGCCCAAGAGGATTTCGGGATTTACTACAGCGCTGCAGATAAATATACCGGAGGGTACTTTCACCTAATATAAGCTCCGTAACCAGGGTCGATCATAATAAACAAAAATATATCCATCAGAATTTGTCGAGCGCGTCAGATTAAGATAGGGTAAGTTAATTATATGCTAAACAGTGTATATTCCAATAAATCTGACAGTGTGAGAATGACATAAAAGAAACAGGGGGCTACAAAGAGAAACGTCAGTTTAACATTTTCCAGCGTGGCTATTTTTTTATTTTGAAGAAAATAATTCAGTGATAACGAAAAATATATGTTACGCACAAATATAGAAAACGCTCATTGAACGAAAATAACGCACACTACGCGTTATGGACGAAGGTAAATGACCAAACACCGAAATTAAATAGTTTTTCGTTTTATGGTCGTGAATTCATGACCGCATCGCGTTGTGTTCATTTTAGAAGCAACCACAACGCGTTCTGTTCATTTGAAGAACGACCATAAAACGATGAATTATTTATTAAAAGAGACTATATACCTAAACAACTTAAAATATAGTGATAGCGTCATATATTTTGAAAATAAATACATAATTTAAGATTTAGTTAACATAAGACAGTTTAAAAGTTGAAAATATTCCTAAAAATGAAAATATTAGGTCCTTCGTAATTTTAAACAAGTAAATAACTAGCAAAAAATAATAGATAATGAATGATAATTTTTCGGAAAAAATGTCTTTACTGGACATATTGTTAGTGTTGTCAACAGCGCACGTATGTAAATTAATATAATATAATAATCGATATAGTCGAGATAAATATAACTGCCTAAAAGCAAAAACGACTCACTTTGCTTCAAGTCAAACTAACAACTAAAGTACAAACGTAAAATGGAGCACCGCATTAAGGAAACTAGTTAAGACAGGAAGAATCCGGTGTTCGGTTGATTTAAACCATCCACTTTGCGTTGTGGTCGCTTCTAAAATGACCACGACGCGATGCGGTCATAAGTTCACTACCATAAAACGGAATTTCGGTGTTTGGTCATTTACCTTCGTCCATAACGCGTTTTGTGCGTTATTTCCGCACATTGAGCGTTTTCGATATTTGTGCGTAACATATATAATCCAATACAACCCGAACGATTTCCACAATCCGAAATAATAATGGTATTGTTTGACATATTTAAAAGTCGTAGCCACTTTCCTCACCGATAAAAAGGTATATATTATAAAACTTTTTTCTTCTTATCATCTAAGCTTTGCAACCGAAAAGGGCTCCATGACGCTCGAGTAAATCCCCATTTGGCATCGTGGGCTTCCCTACTATAATTACGTTTGAATTTCGACAAAGAAAAATTATATTAACCGGATTCAAAACGTTGAAAAGTAACTTTTGTTTCGAGCAGGTAATTGGCAATCCATCCAAATTAGTGTAGGTTTCGTTTATAAATTAGGACGGTGGACGGCGTTACTTGCGGGGCAACCTCCCTAAGTTTAAGAGGATGGTCAAGCTGATAAGCTGTTAAATGGTTATACATAACATTACCTCTACGAATGTTGTTTCGTTGTCCGTTAGTCAAGAACATAGTCAGAAAAATGTTCTTTGGTATTGACAGTGGGTAACGTGTGCCAACTTTTAACAAATCAATTTGGCGAGGAGAAAGTTTAAAATCCTATAATTAAGGGTAGCACCCGGAAGAAAATAGCATCTTTTTGTATATATTATAATTTTGTCACGATATTTATAGTTTTTAGTTCATTACCATTATTTATATATTATTTTTAGCTGAAGTTAGACTTCAAAATATCGATGCACCTACAGTCCATGGAGGTGGTTTACCTGGAACCTATAAACTGGATCATCTTCATTTCCACTGGCAGTCAGAACATATCATGTCAAGCTATAGGTAAATGTTAATAGCTTTATTAATTTAATTTAAAAAATGTAAATATTCATGTTGTGTTCTTAAATATTTTAATTGCTTTGCTAAATATTTAAGGTAGGCGAAAGCCTACCTAAATTTAAACTAAGGCCGTACAATCTAAAAAAAATAATTTTTTAAATTGCTCTTTACAATATTTGATGTTTATTCTAAGAATTGCGTCACACTACACATAAATATATAAATAATAATTTTATTTTTCTAAACTTGTTTTGTTTTTTAAAATAAACATGTCAAAGTTTTTATATCTGGCAAAAATTTTTATAGTGCTAGAAAAACTGTGGAATTTTTAAAAAGTGGACAGCAAATCATTTGTTTTTGCTCTTAAGTCACCCTTATACAGTGACCTCTAAAGAGTTAAATCACAAATATTTACATAACGTTTTTTACAAAAGATCTTGGACGCTTCAATCCCTTAACTACCAGTTTTAACCCCAAAATGTTTAAATAAGAGGGGGCTCGAGTGATAGGTACATCATTTTAAAGCTCCTGGCGAGTAACTTATATAAGCCTATAATTAAAAGTTAATACCTTTACCTACTACAAAATGGTGGTACAATAAATATCACCTAAATACCTGATTTAATTGACCATATTTCCATAATTAATAAAGTTAGGTATACTTAATGTGGTATTCTCCTAAAGCTCTTCAAAATATTTTTTACATGATGATATATAAATTTCTTTATTAAAAAATATATACTTTTTTCCTACCCTGTACATTATCACCAGCATCACAGAAACAAATATCCTTAAAAGGGCTTTAAAAAATACCATATTAAGTATATCTAACATTTTAAGTTTCGCAAATATGGCCATTCAGATTAGGTATTTAGGTAATATTTAAAGTACCGCCATTTTGTATTAGGTAAAGGTATTGTACCTTATATTTTAGGGTTATAAAGTACTCGTGAGGAGCTCAGACTCACTGGACCTTCCTTCTTATTAAAAAAATTGTTGGTATGGCCCTGGTGGTTAAGGGGTTAAAGAAGCCCTGTCCAATAATTTGTAAAAAAATTACCCCTTTTTCTTTTTGCAAATAACTTAGATGGTAAATTTTTAAATGAACACCCTGCAGTCAATTTATAAATTTTGATTTTTTGCTTTAAAATATGTTTGCTAACTTTAAATTGACAGCCTAATTGGATTTATTACGATTTTTGTATTTTGTTTTACATTTTAAACGAAAAAAATTAAAAATTGAGAGTTGAAAAGTATCCTAAGTGTGTAAACCAATTTTTTAAGAGCTGTATTTAATACTTTCCAATCAAAATATGGTAAGCCATGGCAGAAGAGGCCATTTTTCATAGCTATATTAATCATTAACGGGTCAACGATTTTATTACGTAAACCCTAACTTTTAGAGTAGATACTACAAATATCAAAATGAGACTTGGTATAAGTCGGTAAATGGTATAAGCAGAGGAAAGTTTACGTATATTTTTTACTTCCGGTTAAACCGGATATGGCTCCATCTGTGAATTCTTAAATGGGACACCCTATATATCTTAGCATTTTTGTATCCCTAAGACAATTCTAAGTAAGAGTGTGACATTTTGAAAATTTTTAAGGCCTACTTGATTTTTTTGGGTCAATTTTGTAAAAAATCAAGTACAAACTTTTAAAACAAAAATACAAAGATTATAATAAATCCAAAAGTTCTTAAAAATATTAAATATTGGAAATTCTTATAAAAGTTAAAAATACTCAGCGTATCAGTTCAATGCTTTTAAGTGCAATGTCCCCCATTTCCGTTTTTATTTCCACCAAAATCAATCAGGATTCAAAAATAGATACGAACTTCGTTATCGATGTCACCCCTTTCTGTATACAAAGGGCTTCATTCTCTCGATTTGCAATTTCCAGCCAAATTGCTGCTTTTAATTAAAAGAAATTTAGAGAATACAAGAATCAGAAAATTACATTCCTTCTGTTAGATCCGTAAAAGTAAGATAACATAAAATTTGAAACAACTTTTTAAAAATCTTAGTGTTTAAAGAAATACAGGGCGATTCCAGTTCCTGTGTAAAAAAATAAAGGGTGACGGCCGACTTAAGGGACAGATTGAGGTTGCAAGAAACAAATTTTTCTTTAAAAAGTGCCTCTTATAACTTAGTAAATTTAGAAAAAAAAATGCAAAAATTCAATTTTATAAGACTAATTTTATTTTAAAATCAGCTATAAGCTTGTTTGGTTTAATAAACTCATTCATGTTATGGACGTTTTGTAACAGATAGTAATGGCGTTCTCAGATTATACCAATATTCCTTGAATTATTCTAAATTTTATGTCAAACTTTTAAAACAAAAGAAAGTATATAATTTGTTACACTCATTTTCTTGCATCCAAATTGCCTGTAGTAGTTTTAGTTATACGCCCATTACCAACTAAAACTAAACCTATTTTTGTAAAATGAAATTGAAAAGAACAAACTAAAATAAACATAAAAATGGAGTTTTAAAGAATGTCAAATAAAAATTGTGTGCGAAAAGATGCAAGAGTATAGTATTCTTGCTCCTTTTGCACACAATTCTTTAATTATATTCTTTAAAACTACATTTTTTTCTTTTTTTCAATTTAATTTTGCAAGTTAATAATAAAAACATCAAAAACACAAAGCTTTTACAATTTAATCCTGATGAAAGGTCTAAAATAAGTAGAAACCGCTTGTCTTAAAAGTGTTAATAAAATCATTAAGTGCTAATTAAGCCTAGATTTAGGAATTGTGTCCATTTTGTTAAATTAAAAAAAAACAGAATAAGAATTCAAGCATTTTATTGCAAACAAAGATTTGTAGCTTCATATCACCCCAAGCAGCAAGCTGAAGTAATTATGACGTCATTTTTAAGTCAGGGGGAACGATGGGTTAAACATCTAATAACCCGTCACCCACGGTACTCTGGTATTTAGGCATATGCATTCGTGGGATGTCAAAAATAATTTAAAAAAAATGTTTTGGTCATTTTTGGTCATACGACGTCATCAGACCAAATTTATGACGTCATTTTAACGTCATTTGAATAACGTTTTTTGACGTCGTTGAAGTGATGTCTTTTAGACGTGATTTTTCGTCATAACAGCTCATAAAAATCTAATGACGTCATATTTAAGAAACCCGCCCGAAAAATTTTGTGACATTATATGATTCGTTTCCAACCGAAATATCACAAGACAGAAAAATAAGACTAATAATTTTACAAAATTTAATAGGAAAAACTCTACCGATAGATGGCGTAATGGACAATAAACTACTATGTTTATTCAACATCTCCGCTTTTTATCGCCTACACCGTACCGATGAGACTAAAATAGTTCGAGACCGGTCTGCGGTTGGTTAGCTTCGAAAGAAATGTCTTCGGCTAGTGTAAAAATCTGCATCTCCAGGTTGGACATTGTCCCGAAAGATGCGACCTTGCAGCGCAAGGAAATTGCAAGCGGTAAGGAGTTTTTTCCTATTTCAATTTTCTAATAAAATATTGTATAATTTTTTAGCTCTTTAAAAAAAAGTATATGCGTCAATTTTTCGTCATCTTAAAGACGTATTAACGGAACGTCTTTTATATGTGACTTAGGGAGGTCAAATTTACGTCATTTTGTCGTCATCCTATAACGTCTTTGCTGACCAAATGTGACCAAAAATGACTAAAAGAGACGTCAATAGGACGTCAGCTAGCTGCTTGGGACGTGACCCCGATGCTCATTTTTAAATTTATCTATAAAAAAATAATTCTTTAATATAACTAAAGAAGTATATTCTTTGATAAGGAAGTTAGCAATAGTGTCGATTTACTTTTAAAAGCCAGTAACTAATAGGCACCTAAAAGCAACATAATCAGACAGACATAAACTTCATTTAGTAGATGCCAGTGTTTTTAAAAACCTGTAAAAACTTTTATAAACAGAAATTTTATAGTTATAAACTTTTATGTTATTTTACACATTTCAAAAATTTAGATGTTAATAAACAGAACATTGTTTCTATATAAATGTTTTGAAGAGAACATTGTTTCTGTATAAATGTTTAGAAGAGTGGTCATTTTAGTATATTATAAAAGTAACTTTTATACATTTATTTAATGTCGGCTTTATGAGCTATCTAAAAAATAAACCTTAAATTTGCATTCGATTTAGCTGCAGTTAAATTTAAATTTAGTGATTTTTAATTATTTAACTTGTAATAAAATGCCAATGTGCATGTGTAATAAAACGTATAAAATTTGTAATACGTAGATAATAAGGTAATTAAAAATGTATTTTTGGCTACTTGCATTGGGTTATAATAATTTTGGATAAAAAAATAATTTTAACGGAATTGTGGGTTTTATAAGATTAAAATTATTTTGTAGATTTCTTTATATTCCTTGTGTCCTAAAATTATTGTACAACTAAGATGAAAAAATCATTTTTTGTAAATGTTTCGTACTCTTTTATTAATATCTTTAAGGTGTTACAAAAAAGAAACAAATAAGCTTCAAAAACTCAAGAAAAATAAAGAGGTACATTTAGTTTAGTATTTATATTATGTTACCATTAAAAAGGTCTTTAAAAGATCTTTAAAGAAGTACTACATGTAATATGTTGTCTTTAATAGTTTTGAAAATATGGCAGTTAAAATCTGAGAAAGAGCATAATATATTAAACAATATAATTTTCATTATATCTACAGGTCTAAGCTGTAAGCACCATAAAAGGCAAGAAGGGGGTGGGAGGTTTAATTCCCCTCTCTTAGCATAAGTAAACTGGGAAATTTGTAAAGAAAATTGCTTACTTTTTTATGTTTAAATGGTAAGTGGCCCTCCCTTATGCTGCGTGCAGACTTGCAATAATTTGCCAAACATCTCTCCAAACAAACCAACCTATTTGCGCTCTCCTTTGATGCAAAAAAACCGACAAGCTCTGAATCACCGCAGAATTATTCCCCAAGGTCTTGAAACGATCTGAATTCCGTCCACGTCAAGTCCGCGCTATGTAGGGCTATGTGGCGCGCTATTCTGCGCGGCGCATTGCCCTACATAGCGCAAGTCTAGACGCAGCATTAGACATATGTAGAAAAGAAAAGGAAACAAGTATTAGTGCAAAAATGAGTAAACTGTGTGTATTTTGAAAGTGAGAACCTCTTTTCACTATTCAAAAAATGTTTTAATAGAAGATAACATATTTTAGTGAGAAAAAGAATAGTTTTTGAAGGTGGAGACCTATTGTTTTGCTTTTTGAAATGTTTCATAGGCACTAAAATCCTTCTTCTTTCTTCTCTGCCCCCATAAAAAAGGTATAGGTATACGTCCGTGGTAAGCACTCAGATTGGTGCCGTAGGTATAGTAAAAATTATATTTACTGATGTTTAAATGTAGTAACCTAACATTTCAATACTAATTAGGATAGATATATTAAATATAGTTAATTTTTGTGGTATTTTAAAAAACTTTTTATTGGTGACATAATATAAAGGGTAGTTCATTTTAAAAAGATAACCTTTTTATCTTTCTTAACTTTTTAATATTCATTTGTTTCTTTTGTTATGCTTAAAATATAAGAAGATAAATAACTATAACTAACTTTCAAATTATTGAAGTAGTCCATACTTGCAAGTTGTTTTAATTTAAAATTTTAACTAACTTTTATTTAGAATTTGTTTTTTTCTCATCTTAAGTTATCCTTGAAAAGTGGGTAACAAAATAGAAATAAAAATCCAGTACAGTACCATCTACTTATTATAGCCTAATTGGCCTAATACAAAGAAAGTTTTTTACTGCCTTCTAAAAACCTTTAGGGTCAAGTCAAGAAGTCAGCTAAAAATTTTGACCAGTTTTGCTCTTAAAATAATATCACTGTGTTGATTATCTAATTCTCTATTGACAAACAAGAGTTTAATATAAAGAATTTATAGACATTTTAATAAGTAATAATTGTTGCACTTATAATATTTTAATATCTGTGCTACCTAAATAAAGTTGTCAAAGTAACGTAAAAAAAAATATATTTTTTACGTTAACTAAAAATTTAAAAAAATATACAGGGTTGTTTCCCTCGAACTATTGTACAAAACTTAAGGGGTGCTTTCTTATATCTTTTATGGAAGAAGGTTCCTATAAACATATTATGTCCGAAATTGCTTCTATTCTGAGATGTACAGCGCTAAAGTTTTTAAAAAGTCGGTATCTTTTAAATACAGGGTGTCCGAGTATATTTTGACCCATTTGACCGTGAATTACTTTAGAACAGATAAAGTTATCAATTGCGGTTTTTGCAGAAGGCCTTAGATTTGTTTTTTACCGTATTTTTGTTGTGACATTTCGTTAACCCAAAAACAAAATGGCCAATTTTTCAATATAGGGCGGTCTATTTTTTAGAATGACTAAACGTGGTTTCAATTTTTTTTTCTAGAAAACGAAGCGAGATACGAAGAAAATTCGAGAGACCAAAAAGTTGCACCTTTCATCGCTAAATTTCTAAAATATATAAAAACCTCATAAAACGTCTGTAAAGTGCTTTTTAACAATAATATTGGTGGTGGTGCCCACTGAAAAGCCGCCGAACCCAATAACACTACAAGCGCCTTATTAAATTAAATAAATGTCCTAAATTTTATTCAAATTGGTAAAAGAGTTCCTAAGATATTAGGTTGTTTTGAAAACTTTAGGGCCCTGTATCTTAGATTTGAAGCAAGTCCAGACATGTTACTTAAAAACAACACCAGAATATAAATTTATACGTATTAACTAATTAAATTTTAAATCGTTTTGTTCTTTTTCTTTACCTACCTAACAAAACCTCTTTTCCAAACACAACTGTTTATTGACAAAATGGCGAAGGTATATTATAAGTTCTTGTTTTACAGATTTCCTCTCGAACTCCATTTAGTTCACTTCAACCAGAGGTACCACAATTTAAGTGAAGCAGTACAACATTCCCACGGAGTTGCTGTATTTGGGGTATTATTTGATGTAAGTATTAAAAAAGTTGTTCGTTGTATTATTCAGGATGTTTCTAAACAAATGTAAAACACCTTAGGAGGTGATTTCTGGTTCGAAATAAAGGGTAGTGTGTTTAATAAACAAAGGGTCAAAAGTCAAACATTGGGAAGATATAGCGGTACAAAAATGGCAAAAAAATAAAGTTTTTAATTTTTTGCTCAAAAACAAAAAGAGTTAGAATAATAAAATTTCACAGAAAATATTACAATATTACCATTACAAAGATACAATTTCTAATTAATTATTTTTAAAACTTTTTTAGAATCAATTGAAATGGTGAAAGTTGCTTGCTAACCAAATTTAAAGAGAAACTTATGCAACCACCTCGGAAAATATAAATTTTAATAGACTGATTTATTAAGAAGGTTTTTTAACTGTTGTATTTTTTCAACAAACTTACCAATTTTAAATAAAAAATCAAATGGTAAATCATAACGTGACGGAATGGGGAAATTTATATTATTAAAAATCCTTTCCTTTGCTGCCACCTATTAGGGCATTTGTAATATTTCTTGATTGGACGTTACTTGGTAGTTTAAATACAGTACAAAAAACAGTTTTTTAGTAATTTTTTCGTGATATCTTTCTAATGGTAGACTTTTAATCCCATGTTTATAACACAAACTTGCTTTTATATGGAACAAGAAATCACCTCCTAAAATTTCTCGCATTTGTTTAGAAACACCCTGTATGCTCATGGACAAAATTATCAAATATTTTGAAATGTATGAAATTACTTTTTAAGAAACAAAATCCGTTTAGTCAAATCACAGAAACTTAATACTAGAAAGAATTGTTTATTTTACTATCAGCTTATACAGTGACGGGCAAAAAGTTTGCAACATATGAGATGGGTGTAAAACCACTCCTGTATATTATATTTAACCTCTGACTAATCATTGTGACCGAATGACCAATTTCGTGAAATTATATAGCATTAAATGGGCACTAAATGTTGATATTAAGGTGTTAACTATGTATAATTTTTGAAATAACTCTTCTAGAGTATATTTTACCGCTGACCAACTTTTTGACCAATTATAACCAATCGATATAGCGTTGGATTAGCTCCCAACTTTAGTATTGAGGTGCTAAATTTGTTGTGTGAAAATTAATAAATTTAACTTTTTTTTCTTTATTCCATTTTACTGCTGACCAATTAATGTGACCTGATGACCAATTCGTGACCAATTGTTACGGCATGAAACATCCTCTGAATGTTGATGTTGAGGTGCAAAATATATTTATGTAGGGAAAGTGGGGTGGATTCATACAAGGGGCACCTACATACATTAAAATTATCTAAAGGTTAGACACGAAGTAAAATAGTAACATAAGTGGGTGTGCATAGTTTTTATGTGTGTTTACAGACTAGTGAAGTTTCAGAAATTTTCAGTGCGGTAAGATCGAGTGCACAACACGGAACGTGTTTTTGCCCCACGTAGTAATTTCATAACGTAACTTTGGACATATTTAATGGCCAGTTACTATTTTTTGGATTAATTATTGTTATTTAATCCTAATTATAATAATATAAAGACACTTATCTAATGTGTAAATTAATATAGATAAATAGGGTTTTTCTATTTCAATTTTTTTCATTAATTAGCATGTGATGGGGTAGATTCATACACAAGTGTATGGGGCACATTCATACTGTATAATTGTACCCCTGGCCCTTAATTAATATTTTTTTTAACTACCATTTTTTCTTACACCGACGATTATAGTTGTAAATATTATATAAAGTAGTTTAAGTTTCATTTTCACGGAAAAAAAAACAGGGTGCTTTGATGTGTCTTTGGATGTCAAGGATCAGTTATTTTATCAGACATAGTGATGATATTACCATAGATCTTAGGTCATAATCTGTTAATAACATGGGCATATTAATTTTAGGTTTTGTAAGTTAAGGTATCTTTGTGTTAACTAGAGTTTTTATTTTATATAATTTATAATGTATAAGCAATATTTTTTTACATTTTGAGATTGTTACTTTTAATAAATATAACTGACTAAAACAATAATTGTTATTAAGTGTCTTTGGTAGATAACCATACATGTAACGTAAAGACCGTTTAATGACAATCTGTTCACGATTCCTTACTTATGTTCATATCACGAAACTATTGCGATGTTAAAATAGGCATTAACAGATTTGGATGAAACCTGTTTTTAATTTTGAATTTTACTATTTGTTTTGTATGTTAAAAAATATATTAGTGTTTTTTTGTAAAGTATGTTATAAAACAATAATAAACAATAATTATGACGAATTAATAGTTATGTTAAATGTGCCCCTTCGGTTGTATGAATGTACCCCACTAATGGGGTACATTCATACATTTGCTTTTTTGTAAAAGTCTTATGGAAACTCGCACATGTAGATTTTCAATAATATTAAGGTTCTACTACAATCTAAAATAGTTAAGCTACTAGTGTGTCATAAATTAAAAGAGTTATACCTAAAACACGGCATTCCACAAAGCAAAATATAAAAACTGTATGAAGCCTCCCCACTTTCCCCTAGCAATTAGTAAACCTAATTTTTTTTTTTTTTTATTCTGGTATCTTTGACCAAATGGTAAATACCTATGACCAATCCTCTTATTGTTACTTACTTTAAGAATTTATTTTTAGGTCGCTTACAAAATTTTCTTGTCATAAAATGTCTTTATTAAATACAGAACTCCTTTAATTTTGCTGATTAATTAATTTATCATTTTTTAAAAACTCATGTACGATTAATTTGGGGCGTTAAAAATGTTTAATGCCTTTTATATTTTAAACACGCTGTAAAATTTGTTGTATGGATACCCAATTTGTCATACTTAGTGACCATTTATGTCCATTTTGTGACCAATTTAAAGCTGTTTTTAGAACCTCAAATTTTATATTTTGGGCCGATAACTAGATGGTGCTCGGTTTTAAAATACTTAGATACTAGATCGGACAATTTATTCCACATAAGAAATTTTTCTTTGCACTTCTTTACCCTTTATCTGGACCACCTACAGGCCTGTATAAAATGCTACTACAAATTCTTTTTGACAAAATACAACGATGTAATTTAATTTACCTTAGTTGAAAAGTTAATGAGTTTGCAAAATACAAGGTGTCAAAGTAAAAAATAACTTTGACAACCCGTATCTCCAAAACGACTCAAGGAAATTATATTAGATCGTTGTATTTTAGCTGAAAGAATTTGTAGCGTGTTTTTGTACAAACTGCCGATGCTGGATGGCCAAGATAAAGCCTAAAAAAATACGACGGAAATTTTTTGCATGGAATAAAAAGTTTTATTCTGTATTATCTTCGGTCGGAAACGGTTGCTTCTACTGATATTTACCAAGTATACCTTTTAAGCGTAAAAAAATATAAAAAAACAAAAAAATTACCAAAGCCATAATAATATACCAAAGCAAAAGAATGATGACAATTTAGACCCAAGCAAAGTAATGCTGCTGGCTTCCTCTACTCTGTAAAACAAAAATGTGGGGACATTCCGATTTTTACCCTAATAACCCCATAACCTAAATTTTGCGAAAACATTTGTAAAATACCCTGTATAATTTAAATACTTACATTTTATAAATGAAATGATCTTACTTTTAAGCTCTCTCCTGACGATGATGAAGATTTTCAACCACTTTTAGAAATTGTCGATAATCTTAAAGAAACAGTAGGTGAACCAAGACATTTAAAGGATTTTAGTGTAAAAAATTTTCTGCCAAGAGACAAAGCAGGTTATTACAGATATCACGGTTCTTTAACAACACCCGGATGTAATGAGGGAATCATTTGGACCGTATTTACTCATACATTACCCATATCCATCCAACAGGTAATATTGTTTTTGGTAATATATTTGACACAAAGATATTGAGTTAAAAAATCATAAATTTATACAGAATGTAACGAATTTTAAAAGGCACCACCTCTAATGTATTAGTCGCTTATTAAAAATCTAAGACACCTTAATTTGTTGTTGTTGTTGAGTGAGTAAGTTTTAAAGTTCATCATGTTGCCATTAAAAAAAAAAAAAATAAAATCTTGTCTAGAACCACAAATAGACATACGCTACGCAGACAAATTCCGCTTTCAAGAGCGTAAATTTGGCCTATCGAACACCAGCTTGCTCGCGTATACGCTTAGTGTATATGTCGTCAGTCAAATGGTTATTTTATAAAAATGGCTTCTGCCTAGGCACATATTTCTCAGTCAACATTACATTAAAATTAATGTACATCGTCGGGGCCTGTCCAGTTAGACCCTATAGGGATACATACGTGCGGCACCACGAGGTTCTCTGTTAGGAATTGTAAGTTAAGGGGCTATACTGGATAGTTCCTCGGAGCAGAAGCTCTGACAGTATCTATAAAAGAGGGACAGATTCCCTACAGCCCCACGATGGGCCAAGAAAGGTAAGTCAAGGATCAATAATAAGACGAACAGCTCTTCTGTGAATTAAATCAAGAATATTGTGGGTTGGGGAGGAAGCCATTCCCCAGACATGGGAGCAAACTTCCAGAGAGGGACGACTTTGGGATACATACAAAGTGTATAACTTAGAAGAGAAAAAATATCAATTTTACTAAATTAGGTGGAAAAAATTGATATAATCCAAGTTTTTAAAATAACCATACAACCATATATGTACTATCGTAAAGAGTTGAAAGGGCTAAAAAATATAAAACGACGGTGCCAGCACTTGCTATTTTGATGGTATCAAGGTCAGAAGTCAAACATATCAGTTAAAGGCAAATAGTCTGTAGTAGAGAGTCGTATCGTTACATATTTTTTTGTGCCTGTTTATTAATAATTAGTTTTTTGTGTAATATTTTGGAGTTTAGTGTATAACAGAAACCACTTCTGGTAAGTAAATAAGTTTATAAAATTGGATAGTAATTGATCTTTCACGAAACGCACATAAAGTAGATTAGGTGGGATTGATAAAAAAGTTTCAAAAAGTTTCACAATTAATTTTATTTTGTATTATAATTTAGAATATCTACTTCACATTAAAGTATAAAACTTTGTCCAGTGTCGTCCAATTTGGTAAATATATCCATTTATTTCTAGAAATGGAAATTCGCGTGAACAGGCTTGTGTTGTTTGAGCTTTTACGGAAAGAGAACCTTTTACGTGAAGGCGCATCAGTTACTGCTATTAATGAGATTATTAAATATATTAAAAGCCAAGAAAATAATTTTAACGAACATTTGGAAGAGATTGAAAAAATTTCAAAATCTGTTAAACTTTTCCTCTGTAACTTATTGAAAAGATGGAAATCAAGTAACTCCTTTGAGAAACTGTTTAAGCAGCAAAATAACGCTTGGCTAAGGGGCGATTTTATATATACGTCACAATCAATAGACAATGAGCCAGGACCATCAACAGTAGGGGCAGGTCGACCACTGTCTAGTTTCGACGATGTGGGAGAAAAATCTAAAAGACAAAAAATTAAACCATTACTGGAAAAATCACCCCAAGAATTAATTTTGGCTACACAAATGTCCTTCTATGCAAGTGGACAACGGGATGCTGCCTTTCTTATAAAAAAGTTTCAGAAAGTTCTCCTCGAACAATAAAACAAATCAAAAGATCCATTTTAGATAACGAGTCAAGTACTTCTTCTATTCGACCCTACACATCTACAGAAGCTCTAGCATTAGTTTGTAATTTAGGATTAACAAGAAATCAGTACATAATGCTACGCAAGTGCGCGAATGATAGAAACGTAAACTTGTATCCTCCATACTATACAATAATCAAAGCTAAAACCGATTGTTATCCACCTCAAGACAAAATTTTGATTACTGATACACTTGTCGATATAGAATTACAAAGTCTTTTGAATCTAACAGTCAATCGTTTAATGTTAGCACAACAAGAAGTTTTGATTCAAACATTCTTTGAAACCAGCACAAATACTCTTGAAATTACCTACAAATGGGGAATAGATGGAAGTTCAGGGCATTCTTTGTACAAACAAAAATTTGAAGATGAAACTAGTACGGACTCCGACATACTCCAGACATCCATAGTACCATTGCAACTTCGTTATAGTACTGACCCCAAAAGTTAATATTATGGCAAAACCCTAGAACAAGTTCTACTCGATATTGCCGGCCAATTCGTTTTTTGTTTGCCAAAGAAACAGCTCTGAACTTAAAATCTGAAATTGCTTATGTCGAACACCAAATAGAAAAATTAAATCCAACAGAAGCAGAAATAAGGGGACGCAGATTTTTGTGACTCACAAGTTATATAAAACTATGTTGGATGGAAAGGTCTGCAATACACTCACGAATACTTCATCAGCACAAGTGTGTTATATTTGTGGCGTTACACCCAAAAACATTAATGATCTGGAACAGGTTCTAAAAAGACCATGCAAAACATCTAATTTTTCTTTTGGGTTGTCTATTTTGCATGCCAAAATTCGGTTTATGGAGTGTTTACTTCACATAGCATACAGACTTGAAATAAAACAGTGGCGTTGCAAGCAAGAAACATTGGCACCTAGAAAACAAATAATTATTGATAGGTTCAAATCAGAAATGGGCCTTCTAATAGATGTAGTAGTTCAAGGGAAAGGGAACACAAATGATGGAAATACAGCGAGACGTTTTTTTAGGGACCCAGAAAAGGTATCGTTAATAACCGGCCTAGATATGGATCTTATAAGACGTTTCTCGGCCATACTAGATGCACTTTCAAGTGGATATGATTTAAATTCTCTCGAGTTTAAAAAATACACTCTAGAAACTGCCAAAATTTACATTAACCTTTATCCATGGTATCCTATGCCAGCAAGTCTCCATAAAATATTAATGCACGGAGCAGATCTTTTAGAACACCTAATGTGTCCGATTGGACAGTTATCGGAAGATGTTCTGGAAGCTCGACACAAAGAATTTCGAAAATTTCGAGAACATCATACCAGAAAAATTTCTAGAGCAAAATGCAATCAAGACCTCTTGAACTCGTTGCTGATATCATCAGATCCTCTTATTAGTAGCATTCGACCATTACCTAAACGCAAAAGTGAAAGTTTATCACAAGAAGTTAGATCCCTTCTCCAAATCCCCGAAAGCGATGGTAATAATTCAAAGGATCTAGATGATCAAGAATATGAGGCAGATGAGGAAGAAGAGCTTACATACGAGTTATAACATTACTTTTTATTTATTTGTTTATGTATTACTGTAATATCCACTAATATCTACTTTGTTAAGTTAAATCTTTAAACTAAAAGCAAATTGTTTCTAGCTTTATTTAAAATATCAAAAAACAAGTTTACAAGCATAAATTCCATATAATAAACATAAAAAATAGTTTAATTACCTATTTAATTTGAAAAATAATTTTGTCCACCTAATTTAGTAAAATTGATCACCAATGTGTTTATGCCAAGTAGGGTTATTCTCAAACGTGATTCCTACAAGGTTAAATGTGTCCTATGCTTTGCTAAACACGGCCACTCAGATAGGCAAAGGGTGAGTGTTTGATGACTTTTTCCGCGACAAGGAACAACAATATTAAATTGAAGTTCTTTGAAAAAGATATCTGCATCGCCCTGCGTTTGCTTTCCAAGTTTGGCTTAGAGATTGGTTTAAAAACCTGAAAACTTGAGTAAAGTACTATCGTCAACAAAACTATGAATGGTATTGTTTGTGGAGAAGGGAAGGTCGTTGATGTAAAGAAGAAACAAAGTTGGTGCGAGTACTGAACGCTGAGACACTCCAGTATTAATTTAGTAGAAGCTTGAAGAGTGATTATCCACAATGACTGATATACGTCGATTATAAAAATGACTAGAGGGCCACGAACAGAGTTTAGTTTATCCTTTTTGCCTTTCACGTAAAATTTTGTGTTTTTGTTCTGAATACTTAAAATTTGCAAGGTAATGAATTTCTCCATTACTTTAGAAAGCAATGAGAAAAGTAAATTAGGTGTATAGTTAGATTAAAGAGATTTAGATACTTTTTGGGGATAAGTTGGACATGTGTAACATTCCAGCTGTCTGGAAAAATACCCGTGTCATAAGAAACTCAAAAGATCCGAGTTAAAATAGGTGCAAGTTTAGGTGCACATTTTTTTAAAACGATTGCTGGTATGCCATCTAGCCCAGACGATTTCTTGGTGTTAAGAGAAGAAATGATACATTTAATGTGTGTTACCTTTAAAAAATTATTGGGCATTTTATAAGGAATTGGTAAAATAGTTGGAATTAGATGCTTGACAGGTGGCTAAAGGGTTAAAATGGTAGAAAATTGTTTGGCAAATTGTTCGGTCGTTCCTTTAAATGTAGAAATAATTTTATGTTTTAGTAGTTAGTAGTGAAAAAAAAACTGGTGCAAAAATTTCTACTGATGTTTTTGGCAAAGGACCAGAAGAATTTACTGCCATTTGTGCAAGAGAGTATTTTGTTTTAATGTGATTATTGAAGGAGTTTTTGGCTTCTGAGACTGTTTAAAGTGGTTTCTTGCTTCAATGCTAGCTTGTCGATTTTCTGGTCTTGGATTCTGTAGCAACTTTTGTGAGCTTGAATTTTTAAATGTTCATCTTTGTTAACTAAACGTTAATAAATTATGCCCGATAGTGCCGACAGACCGTTCGACGTCCGCGCGTTTACATTTGGTGACGACATTCCGGGAGTATATCCGTTGGTCGTTTGTATTCCTTGTGGAATTTTGCAGACGTTTCGCCAAGATCACACTTGGCATTTTCAATGCTATCTAACTGGTGTCAGATGATTGACTGAGGCTTTTCTCTGTGGTGGTCCCTTTTATACGGTTGCGTGATCGAAGATTGTACCGCGTGGTTGGTTTCGGTGTTTGCTCCGTGTCAGGGATGTGTGCACTAGTCCGTGGCGCGTCGTCATGTGTTGTTGGTTGTGCTATTTCAGTTTTTCGTGGTATGAGGGTTTTCCAAGCTGCTGGTAGGTGTAAGGTATCATCCCTTACATTAAGTTCTCCACTCTTTTGAATTTCTATTGATTCGCGGATTAGCCTTGTTTTGTGGTGGTTAATATTTGCTACTTGTTTACAACTGCTGAAGTCTATGTTGTGCCCTGTTTCTAGGTGGTGTTGAAATAAAGCAGATGTCATTTGTTTATTTCGTATGGCTAGTTTATGTTCTTCTAGCCTAGCAGAAATTCTTCTGTTTGTCTGGCCTATATAGGTTTGATGGCAGGTGCCGCATGAGATGCTGTAGACTCCCTGGTTTTCCAGTTTTACTTTGTCCTTGGGGTTTCTAAGTGTGGATCCGATGGTCTGTTGGGGTTTGTAGATTGTTGTAATGTTGTGCTTGCGGAGAAGCCTACCTATTCTATCTGTGGTACCTTTAACGTATGGAAGAACAGTTGTTAACTTGCTGTCTGAAGGGTCTTCTTTCCTTGGCTGCACGTTAGTCTGTTGATTGATAGCTCTTCTTATCATGCTGGGTTTATAGCCATTTTGTCTGAGGGCGGTTCTTATGTTGCTAATTTCATTATCTCTGTTGATGTCGTCAGTTAGTTTTATTGACCTCGAGATTAATGTAGTGGCGACTCCTTGAATTTGTGATGGGTGGTGGTGGGACTCAGCATTTAGGTATCTATTTGTGTGGGTTGGTTTTCTGTAGACTGTGTGTTGTAGATCACCATTTTGTGTCCTGGTAACAAGTACATCGAGAAATGGTAGTTGGTTGTTTTCTTCGAATTCCACTGTGAACTGGATTCTTTGGTGAATGGAGTTTATATGATCAAGAAAGCCAAGAAGAGTTTCCCTACCGAAAGACCATACGATGAATACGTCATCGACGTATCTAATCCATAGTTTGGGTTTTAGGTCAGCTGTTTCTATGGCTTTCTTCTCGAAATAAGTCATAAACAGGTTGGCGACTGCTGGTGAGAGGGAAGATCCCATTGCTGCTCCATCTGTTTGGCGGTAGATTTGAGAGTTAAAACTGAAATACGCATTTTTGAGACAATGTTGTGCAAGTTCCGTCACATAATTTGGAAGATCTTCGTTGTCCTTTATTTGTTGCAGTGCTTCATCCACAGGTATGCTAGGATAAAGTGACTTGACGTCAAAGCTTGCAAGTATGTCGTCCTTATCCAGTTTCAGTGAGTCAAGTATTTGGGTGAAATGGGCTGAGTTCTTCACATATGAATCGGCTTTCTCCGTTAGTGGTTGAAGAATGCTTGCTAGATGTTTTTCCAGTTTTTGAGTTGGTGAATTGTAGGCGCTGACTATGGGTCTAAGGGGAACATCTGGTTTGTGGATTTTGGGCAAACCATAAAACTTGGGGCATCGGCTGGATTTCTCCCTAGGGATTAGTTTTTCTTAAGTTCGGCATCAATTGGTGCAGCGTTGATTTTTACTTTGGTGGTTTTCTCCAGGTACGTGGTAGGATCGTTTTTGACTGGTTTGTAGCAGGGGTCGTCGAGAAGAGTTCGGATCTTTTGTTGATAGTCTTTTGTGTCCATTATGACAGTGGCGTTTCCTTTATCTGCTGGCACTATGGTAATCTCCTTGTTGTTGTTGAGGGTTTTGAGAGCTTGTCGTTCGCTGAAGGTCATGTTATCTTGTGGGGGCTTGGTTGTTCTTAGTATTTTTGCCACGTCTTGTCTAATCTGTTCTGCAGCTTGTCCTTCCATCGATGATAGGCATGTCTCCACGAAATTGGCAACATCAAGAACCGCCTCAGACAAAATGGCTATAAACCCAGCATGATAAGAAGAGCTATCAATCAACAGACTAACGTGCAGCCAAGGAAAGAAGACCCTTCAGACTAGCAAGTTAACAGCTGTTCTTCCATACGTTAAAGGTACCACAGATAGAATAGGTAGGCTTCTCCGCAAGCTACAACATTACAACAATCTACAAACCCCAACAGACCATCGGATCCACACTTAGAAACCCCAAGGACAAAGTAAAACTGGAAAACCAGGGAGTCTACAGCATCTCATGCGGCACCTGCCATCAAACCTATATAGGCCAGACAAACAGAAGAATTTCTGCTAGGCTAGAAGAACATAAACTAGCCATACAGAAATAAACAAATGACATCTGCTTTATTTCAACACCACCTAGAAACAGGGCACAACATAGACTTCAGCAGTTGTAAACAAGTAGCAAATATTAACCACCACAAAACAAGGCTAATCCGCGAATCAATAGAAATTCAAAGAGTGGAGAACTTAATGTAAGGGATGATACCTTACACCTACCAGCAGCTTGGAAAACCCTCATACCACGAAAAACTGAAATAGCACAACCAACAACACATGACGACGCGCCACGGACTAGTGCACACATCCCTGACACGGAGCAAACACCGAAACCAACCACGCGGTACAATCTTCGATCACGCAACCGTATAAAAGGGACCACCACAGAGAAAAGCCTCAGTCAATCATCTGACACCAGTTAGATAGCATTGAAAATGCCAAGTGTGATCTTGGCGAAACGTCTGCAAAATTCCGCAAGGAATACAAACGACCAACGGATATACTCCCGGAATGATCACTCTACATATTCATCTATCCGTGAAAGGAAACTCTACGAACTAACATATAATATATTTTAAATAAATAAAAATAGTTTGATTTAAAATAATATATGTTAGTTCGTAGAGATTTCACTGGAGAGATGAGACATGTACAGTGATCGTTCCGGGCCTACATCCGACCCGGTCGACTGCTACATTCACTTGCGGAATTTGCAGACGTTTCGCCATAGATCACGCTTGGCATTTTCAATGCGATGTCTGACTGGTGTCAGGTGGTTGACTGAGGCTTTTCTCTGTGGTGGTCCCTTTTATACGGTTGCGTGATCGAAGATTGTACCGCGTGGTTGGTTTCGGTGTTTTGCTCCGTGTCAGGGATGTGTGCACTAGTCCGTGGCGCGTCGTCATGTGTTGTTGGTTGTGCTATTTCAGTTTTCGTGGTATGAGGGTTTTCCAAGCTGCTGGTAGGTGTAAAGGTATCATCCCTTACATTAAGTTCTCCACTCTTTTGAATTTCTATTGATTCGCGGATTAGCCTTGTTTTGTGGTGGTTAATATTTGCTACTTGTTTACAACTGCTAAAGTCTATGTTGTGCCCTGTTTCTAGGTGGTGTTGAAATAAAGCAGATGTCATTTGTTTATTTCGTATGGCTAGTTTATGTTCTTCTAGCCTAGCAGAAATTCTTCTGTTTGTCTGGCCTATATAGGTTTGATGGCAGGTGCCGCATGAGATGCTGTAGACTCCCTGGTTTTCCAGTTTTACTTTGTCCTTGGGGTTTCTAAGTGTGGATCCGATGGTCTGTTGGGGTTTGTAGATTGTTGTAATGTTGTGCTTGCGGAGAAGCCTACCTATTCTATCTGTGGTACCTTTAACGTATGGAAGAACAGTTGTTAACTTGCTGTCTGAAGGGTCTTCTTTCCTTGGCTGCACGTTAGTCTGTTGATTGATAGCTCTTCTTATCATGCTGGGTTTATAGCCATTTTGTCTGAGGGCGGTTCTTATGTTGCTAATTTCATTATCTCTGTTGATGTCGTCAGTTAGTTTTATTGACCTCGAGATTAATGTAGTGGCGACTCCTTGAATTTGTGATGGGTGGTGGTGGGACTCAGCATTTAGGTATCTATTTGTGTGGGTTGGTTTTCTGTAGACTGTGTGTTGTAGATCACCATTTTGTGTCCTGGTAACAAGTACATCGAGAAATGGTAGTTGGTTGTTTTCTTCGAATTCCACTGTGAACTGGATTCTTTGGTGAATGGAGTTTATATGATCAAGAAAGCCAAGAAGAGTTTCCCTACCGAAAGACCATACGATGAATACGTCATCGACGTATCTAATCCATAGTTTGGGTTTTAGGTCAGCTGTTTCTATGGCTTTCTTCTCGAAATAAGTCATAAACAGGTTGGCGACTGCTGGTGAGAGGGAAGATCCCATTGCTGCTCCATCTGTTTGGCGGTAGATTTGAGAGTTAAAACTGAAATACGCATTTTTGAGACAATGTTGTGCAAGTTCCGTCACATAATTTGGAAGATCTTCGTTGTCCTTTATTTGTTGTAGTGCTTCATCCACAGGTATGCTAGGATAAAGTGACTTGACGTCAAAGCTTGCAAGTATGTCGTCCTTATCCAGTTTCAGTGAGTCAAGTATTTGGGTGAAATGGGCTGAGTTCTTCACATATGAATCGGCTTTCTCCGTTAGTGGTTGAAGAATGCTTGCTAGATGTTTTTCCAGTTTTTGAGTTGGTGAATTGTAGGCGCTGACTATGGGTCTAAGGGGAACATCTGGTTTGTGGATTTTGGGCAAACCATAAAACTTGGGGCATCGGCTGGATTTCTCCCTAGGGATTAGTTTTTTCTTAAGTTCGGCATCAATTGGTGCAGCGTTGATTTTTACTTTGGTGGTTTTCTCCAGGTACGTGGTAGGATCGTTTTTGACTGGTTTGTAGCAGGGGTCGTCGAGAAGAGTTCGGATCTTTTGTTGATAGTCTTTTGTGTCCATTATGACAGTGGCGTTTCCTTTATCTGCTGGCACTATGGTAATCTCCTTGTTGTTGTTGAGGGTTTTGAGAGCTTGTCGTTCGCTGAAGGTCATGTTATCTTGTGGGGGCTTGGTTGTTCTTAGTATTTTTGCCACGTCTTGTCTAATCTGTTCTGCAGCTTGTCCTTCCATCGATGAGTTTAGTGTGTCGAATAATTTTAAGACCATTATTTTTCTTTTTAGGTTAAAACTTTTGAACAAATCCAAACACAAGAAAAGACAGCTTTGATTAAAAACTACAGGTCAATACAACTACTTAATGGAAGAACAGTATATCTCAAAAAAGCCCTATAAGAGAAAATGCCGCAAATATACATCAGCTCTCCGTTGTTTTAGCTTTAAGTTTGTTTAGTTTATGTTTTGTGTATGCGAGGATATTTAAGTAACCATTGCGTCCACATTACTATTTATCTATGGTAAAAAGACCTCATATCAGAATTAAACAATAAGTTTACCGTTACTGGGCATAGACACTGTGAGGCATGCATTTAGGCCTACCTGAAAAGACAAGCCTGTAAGTAAAGGTCTGGGCACAGATACACGCATCGAGCCCGCATCATAGCTTAGTCGTGCGTCTTGCTTGTAAAATCAAAGAATACATATACCATAGAACCTCACAAGTGAAATTTGGGCGTACCCTGAAATTTTGGTATCTACCTGGCCACCAGATAACGAAAGCTGGCCCCAGGACAATCAGAAAATTGGTTGATGCCCAAGTCGAGTATCTATTGGTCGATTGAACTACTTTCCCTATTTAGTGGTCAGGGTAGGCATTAAAATTTCAGAGTACGCTGAAATTTTACTTGTGAGCTTCTATGGTATATGTATTCTTTGGTAAAATGTAGAAGGAGGCGGGGCAATTTAATATTAAACTTACAATTTTTTACTAACGTAATAAAAAGTACGAAATATATTTTTCTAGTTTAGATCTAAGGACACTTTGCTCAAGTTTACTTAACAAAGTAAGGGAAGATTTTCATATAAAATTTATGAAACTGGAGTAAAATTTTCAATAAGCTGACCTTGCAGGGACTCCCCAGATTGGATTTCTGAATTTCTAAAACATAAATATAATCAGGGTCACGAACAAAAAGTAAAGGGACTAGAAAGATTGGGTAAGAGAATTTAGAAAGCATGTTCTGGAACATTTTTAATATATTCTTAGCATTTTTTTATTACTAGCCGCAGAGTCATATTTTCATGCTAACTTAGTTATCTTTGTCAAGATACGTTTTGGTTTATGCTTGGTTTCGTATGAAAAAACATAGACGACTCGGGTAGTAGATTTTGATGTATTAAGCAGTACGGAATAAATTTTATGTTATTGATAATTCGGACGTTTTATTATTGTAGTTTTTACAGTTTGCATACTTTTAATTAAGTTATTAATAAACATGTAAATCTGTAATATTACGCTTTTAATGAGAGCTGATCGCATAATAAACGGTAACAAAAGGTTAACACAGTTTTACCTGCACTTAAAATTGTAATTATAAGAAATAGATGCAAGTAGAAACATCTTTTTTATCTAAGCAAGGAGCCCTAGTTATAATATTAATACGATATGCAATAAACTTAGCTAAAAAGAAATATTTAATATTTTGAGAACATAAAAACTCTTGAAGTCTTCCAAATCAATCTTCCTCACTTTTCCCTACCATTGGTAACTTGAGCCCGGTACGGGCCCGGTGCGGTTATGCGTGACCAGATCTTTACACTGATACTATTATTTTCGTAGGAACGCGTCGTCTGTTCACTATGCACATAATCGCATTTTACTCGCAAACTCCGTTTCAGTTCGGGTAGGCTCGAAGACAAGACAGATCGTGTGTTTGTCCATTTTAAAACCTTATAATTTTATTATTTAATTTAAAATGGTGACAGTATGTAAAAGATAAGATTTCTTTCTAGATAATTTTTGAGTTTTACATTTTGATGTTGTAAAGTGTAGAAGCGTAATTAAAATTTCTACCCAAAAATTCTTAACCCACTATTTATTGTAATGTTTATGTTTGAAAACAAGTTATTTTAAATATATTTACTACAAATGTTATTTGTTTACTAGTCCATGCTGCAAAGTTCTTCTTTTATATTTTTGTATTTAGTTTTAAAAATTTTAAATACTTATGTTATAAATTAGTATTTGTTTATTTAGCTACTGTTTTAAGTACTTAATATATATTTGTTATGAGAACCTGGTAATAAATTATTATTGCATTTACAATGAAAAATTTGTTAGTTCTAAAATCTGGTTATAATACATTTTGCTTTTTCTAAAAAAAACATACCTAAGAATTGAAAAAAACAAAATATTGAAACTAAAATGAGCTATATAAGATATACTTTAAAATACATATAAATAAACTGTATTTAAAATTATTTTAATGAGTTGTACTAAAATTTAAATTAATAATTATGATCTTTAAGGTTAGCAGAATATTTAAATTTAATACCTAAATTATAACTGTTATCTTATGGTCAAAATATATTGACTGGGCACAGGAATCAAAACCTGAGGATAGTTTTACCAATTTTTGTTATTTTTTTCTTTAAAAATAAAAAATAATATAGGTTTTGCAAATTATAAAGCCTTATTTTTATTAGGTCTCAGGCTTAAAAGGCCTTAACCCCAACTGGGGTTAAATTTATTTAGTTTACAATTTTTTTCATTTCTATTTAAATAGTTTCTAAGGTATGACAACCACATTTGTGGTAAAAAGAATAGAAGCGCTCAATTATTTTTAAAACCGCTTAAGGTACGGGTCAACTAGACACGGACGGGCTGGACCGCTTGTGCGTGCATGGAAATAAATCAGAGTGCGTCCATTAGAGGCGCATTGCATAGGAACATCCGCCAGAGGATTTTTGTTTTGCTTCTTAGGCGGATTTGTCGAACGTTGCGCTGCACAAGGGCAAAGGCATAATTTGGTTTATGGGGGTAGGCAGGATAGAACTAATAATAGCAGAAAAATTTTGTATATTTTTGGAGTTCTGAGTGTAAATTAAAAAATATTATAAATTTATAAAGTCATAAATATTGCCAAGTACTTAAATCTAGACAGATTATATATACTTATGTTATATCTAGTTATAAACAATTTTACCACAAACAAATAGGGCAGTTACCCTTTCCCTGTCCCGGGCTGCAGTCCATTTTTGGTTAACGTAGAGTCCAGAGTTAGGTCGTATTCGAATACTCAGTATTCTGAATAGTATTAGGCAGAATACTTTCTTGGTTAGTATGCGGGATTCTGTATTCGAATACTTTTGAAGTATTCGATGAATACTTTTTTGAGTATTCGAATACCAGTGTTCCGAGTTTTCGAATACCAAAATGTGGAAGCAGAATTCAAATACCAAAATTGTCGTGGTTGAAATAGTAAAATGGAACAATGTGCTCTTCAAAATTTGTAGGAGCGTATAAAAATTAGATGCGTTAATTATCGTAGCGTAAAAAGTAGGTGAAGATCTTTTTTTTGGTCTTGAAATTTTTCAAACATGGGTTCTCTTTCTAATGTTCGAATCTTTTTTCCAGTATTCGAATACCGATTTCGGATAATCATGAATACCGAGTATTCGAATACTTTTTTCTTTCAAGTATTCAAATATTTGGTATTCGAATAATTTATTTTTTTCTATTCGAATTCGTATTCGAATACCGATTTTCAGTAATCGACCCAACTCTAGTAGAGTCCAAAGAAAATATCCATAGATAGAATAAAAGGCTAGCTTTGCAATATATGTTAACCAACAAACAAATTTAGCACAGTATACGGTTTGCTGTCACCAAATTGGCATTTCTTTTTGCAATGCTGACACATACAATTTTCATAAACAATTTTGTCACTAATTGGTGTATTGTCACAAAAATTGGCTAAGGGGGAAGAAGTTTGTGGGGTAAAAAATTAAACTCTATCATCTGTATCTGACTTTTAGAAAAAAAAATTATTCCTAAATATTTTTTACTCAAAAAAGGTATACCCTGTAAAAGTTAATTTGGGCAGCCGTTTTCGAAATATTCGAATTTTAAAAAATGGTGTTGTGTATGGTCTGGTCGAAATTATACATGGTATTTTATAATAGGATGATAAGCTCTAAGGATGTAAATTCTGGAGAAATTTTTTAAAAGAAAAGTTCAAATAATCTTAAGTCCTAAATGTTCAGCTTGAGCTTCTAGCTTATTTTTTTAAAATTTATCGCTTTGTTTTTAAAAAGTTAAGCCATTTAGAAATGGGGTTTAATAAAACTTTCTTTTTAAAGTTACCTAATGATTCATATTTTCAAAAATCATCATCTTATTTTAAAACAATTTTTTTTTCTCTTTCGGCTAAATTAAAAACATAAACCTTTCCTCGTCAGAAGTATACATTTCCATTAATTATTTTTTACTACTAAAATCGTAAAAACTGCAATGACGCAACAGATTAATAAAAATATCCGCTCGTATCAGTCACAGAAATCAGAGGTGGGGAGAAAGCCAAAGCCATTTTGTTAACATGGCACAAAATAGCATTCGCGCATGGTAACATGGCGCAAGGACAATATGTATTTTTAATATCGATTTTAATGTAAAGGTTCGCCATCTAGCGTATTCGACAAAACAAGTTAATAATACTCCGGCAATGTAGGTAACTTTAAAAAAAAGAGACCATTTGCCACCCGCATTTGCCAAAACTTGGTAATTAAATTAAATTAAATTCAATACCGTAGGTAACTTTTTAAAATAAGAGGTCTTTTGCGGAGCGCATCATTTATAAAAACATGCGAATGTATACGATAAACGTGACCACCACGAAGCCTTGCGTATGACACAAATCGCCGTTCAGGTCCGTTGCTCATACTTTTTGAACGCATTTTTCGGCCATTTGCAACCGCGCGTCTCATATGTAACATTCCTCTCCCCCTTAAAACCTCTTTGGTATCAGTCCGTCTCAAATTTACGCACCTGCAAGCGGCGTCCTTGACCTAATCCGTCTCCGCCCGTCTCTAGTGTACGCGTACCTTTAAGTTTCGTCAACAAAATTCTGTAAGTATTTGAAGGTTTCTGGGGCAAGCAAAATTATTGAACAGTGATATTGGAATTTTTGTCAGATTTCCCACTTTGGCGCTACCCGAAATATTTTTGGTATTTTCTATGAAATGCATTTTTTGGAGTAAAATAATTATTCATTGACTTGAAGTTTCGCTCATATTTAATTTTTTTACCCAAAGCAATAGCATTTATTTTAAAATTTATTTAATAAAACCTATTGGATAATACCATATAGGATTGTTAACCGAGGTCAATATACAATTAAGTAAAGTATATTTTTCAACAATAAAACCTTGTATTAATAGGGTTAATAATGCAGATAATGTTAAAATTTTATGGTTAATAAAAATGTATTAAAAATTTACTTTAATTACCTACAACATGTACAATTTTAATTGAAATTTTCCCTTAAACTTGCCAATCATTGTTTACCTAACAAATCCTTTCAGTTGTAAAATACCTATTTAAATAAATAGCCAAGGTGTGTTATTAGATTTTATCTCTATAGAATTAAAAAAAAATAATAAATAAAGTAAGTGTCTTACATCAAACTCTAGATAATGAAAAACATTTGTACTATACAGGGCGTTTCAGAATTATGGAATCAAACTTCTAGGGGTTATTCAGTGCAACAGTAGAAAACATTTGAATATAAGTCCGAAAAGTGTCACTACGGCATTCCGGCACTACGGCCCTAAGACGCGTTAAAATTTAGAAAGACGATGAATTGCCTATATAGAATTTAATGAATTTAATTTTTGCCATTTTAACATAACATCATTAAAACAATTGTTCAAAATGTTGACAATGACATGTTTAAAAACTTTATTTTATATTTTATTTTATTAACAGCTACTCTTTTCATAGTCATTTCATTTATTGTTATTTTCTATTAGTTAATGTTATTGTGATAATATTCTGTTAAAAAGGCAAAAATTAAATGCATTAAATTCTATTTAGGCAATTCATCGTCTTTCTAAATTTTAACGCGTCTTAGGGCCGTAGTGCCGTAGTGACACTTTTCCGGACTTGCGTCAATATATTCACATGTTTTCTACTGTTGCCCTAAATAACCCCATAAAGTTGTGAAAGTCGTACTAAATGTAGCAATTAACGTTTAAAAAGATTTTGATGCTTTTTTATACTAAAGTAAGTTAGTAAATTAAGTATCAATTATTAGAAAAACTGTTGACATGCCAGTTTAAATTTAAAAACCGCAGGATTGTTCTCTCCATAGCTCAAACTTCCCTTTTTTATATTGCTAGCCGTACATAAACATTAAAAAAAAAATTAAACCGACTTCAAACACTAAAAATTAAAA